>BJBW01011412.1:0-15246 GCA_004320125.1 Scolopax mira
TATGCAGTCAAACAACTCCCTAATGTACAGAGCCACACCCCCCCCTCCCTTCCTTCCTTGCCTATTCCTTCTGAAGAGCTTAGAGCCACTCATTGCAACATTCCAGTCGGGACCATCATCCCACCACCTTTCTGTGATGGCAACTATGTCGTAGCTGTCCTGCCACACAATGGCTTCTAGCTCATACTGTTTGTTGCCCACACTACCTGCATTAGTGTAGATGCACTTGTCCTGTGCCCCCCCCATCTTTGGCCCTTGACACTCAGGTTCATTACCAGCGGGCCTGGTTTTATCCTTCTACCTTAACTTTTGGCTTAAAGCTCTGTCCGTGAGCTTTGTTAACTTTTAGCCGAGTACCCTTTTCCCCTTCTAGGAAAGGGTTTTCCCATTGATCTCTAGCAGTAATTTCTAAACGTCTATCACCTTTCTCTGATGAAATGTCGGAGTGGGAGTCCTCACTAATGTGGCCTCCTTCAAACCGTCGCATGCTTTCCTTTGGTTTAATCTTGACAGGCCCAGTTCTCTCCCCTTCCCCCCTCGTATCTAGTTTAAAGACCGGTCAATGAGCCCTGCTAACTCCTGCCCCAAAATTCTTTTCCCCCTCTGGGACAGCTGTGTCCCACCTGACAATGGCATGCCCGGTGTTTCACAGAGCCGCCTATGTTCCAAAAACCCAAAGCCCAGCCTGTAACACCAGTCCCAGAGCCACAAGTTGATCTGTTGCCTCTTCCTGTCAATGTCTTTATCCACAGTTGCCACCAGTGGGATAGAAGAGAAGACAACTTTTGTTCCTGACCCCTTCAGCTGCTGCCCTAAGGCTCTAAAATCTCTTTTAATTGATTTCAGCCTCCTCCTACCTATTTCTTTACTACCCACCTGAAATACTCACAGGGGGTAATAATCAGAGGGGTTTACTAGGTCTGGGAGTTTGTTTGTCACATTCCTGACCCATGCCCCAGGGAGGCAACAGACTTCCTTGTGTAGTGGGTCAGGGTGGCATATTGGTCCCTCTGCCCCCTCAGCAGAGAGTCACCCACAACTATGACCTTTCTCCTTTTCCTTTTGGAGCTAGTCGTGAAGTTGGGTCTGCTGTGACATGTACTTTCTGACTTCTCTGGTCTTGGTGTGCCATCCTCCTCTCCATCAACCAGTTCCTCCTGCAGGGGTAACTGGGAAGCTGGGAGAGGCTGGGAGGGGACTCACCTGCTTCCCCGAGCAGGGACCTGTTTCCATTCCCCCCCTTCTCTGAGATCCTCTCCTGTTGCTTGGTGAGAAGAGGGGAGGGGGTCCTCTGATTTACACGGGGCCTCAACCTGTTCCCCTACTCAGGGAGTGGGCCCACCAGTCCATTTCTCTTTCACACTCCCTGATGCTCCTCAGCCTCTCCACTTCATCCTCCAGCTGGGCCACCAGGCTGAGCAGATCATTCACCTGTTCACATCTCATACAGGTGCTGTCTCCGCTACCCTCCATTGCCAGGCCCCGGCACTCTCTGCACCCAGAGGCCTGCAGGCCCATAGGTTTGTGTGGGGCCTCTGTCTGGGTGCCCATAGCTTTCCTAAACATAGCCTTGGATCTGGTAGCCACCATAGCTGAGTCCCCAGGAGCCACTGACCTTACGTTGTAGGTTGGTAGAGGCACAGATTCCAGCTGGTGCACACACCAGCTCTGGTTGCTACCTCTGAGCTCTGTCCCTGCCCTCCCTGAGGCATTTTATCCCCTGGAGGTGGGACAAACCGGGGCCGGTGGTGTCTCCATCCAGGCTGCCTCAGCAGCACTGTCCCCCAGCTGACAGCCCCCAGGACAGGCTTCAAAAAAAGCCCCCCAAAAGAGCTTCTCGATGGCCTTTTTCGCTACATCGCTATTCATTGACATTCACCATACCTGTTTTCTTTTTATGTGTGACCATTGTAGTTCTGTATGAAAACAAAGCCTGAATAGCAATTTTTGCTTAATTTAGTGGGTCTGAAAAAGTTCTGGAGTTTTTTTACATCTACCAATGTAGATTTTTTTATGTAGATGGATTTTTTTTTTAAATTTTTAACCTGAAGTAAATTTCTCATGCACGTGACAGTATACTCACCAAGAATAGGTTCTTGCATACATACCTGAGTAAAACTATTAAATAACCAAAATGATAATGTGTTTGATGGTATCACAAGTAATGGGAAAAAAAAGCAATTGTCTTTAAGGAGAAAAAAAAATGCTCCTATGCCATCTGCCAATTCATAATAGAATAGTGAGGTTCTTGTTAAGAAAGGAAAGCAGCTAAAACAGGTGATAGTGTGTATTGTAGATCCCAGTGTTAGCACTTACACTGAGAGTATCTGAAATTACAAAATAGTGGAAAAAGAAGGATGTAAAGTGATCTGAGTCATGGTGATTTGGATTATTAATTTAACTACATTTAAGGAAATACTAACAGGATGACTAAAGAAGAAGAAAAAGAATGAGGGTATGGTGGAAAATGAGGACATTGTGAAAAGTGTTTATGGCAATTCAGTGGAGTCATGCTGAGATATTTAGTATTTCTTGGACATACTCATCTGTGGTGGGCAATTAAACGACAGTTTCATCGAACTCACTCGTACTGGTGTAATATATAAATAGTTCCAGTTTTCATTTTAGTGTTATGAATTGAGAATGGCCCTTGAATTATGGGACTGGGATTTTTTCTGCACACCCACTAGCCCTAAGAAAAGAAGGCAACAATTAAAAGTGATTTTGAACGTTCCGTAAAGCCAGGACTTGTCTCATTAGCTGGGTTTTATTGCCATCTGGTGGATGCTCGTGTATGTTGCAGAAAGAGAAATTGCGAATTGTTCACATCGTTTCAAAAAGCAAGCATAAAATAAGCAGCTATATAAACAATGACGAGTGTGTCTAGGAAACGCTCTGATATTATATATAATAATTTATATAATATTATATATAATGCTCTATACTAATACATTGGTTGTAAGTACTCTGAGGTAAGGGTACACGTGACTGAATGCAGCCTAAAAGTCCCGTTGACTTCAATAGTAATAAAAATACAACTTCCCACACAGCATCACTTATTTGCCATTTGCAATTCTCTTGAATTGCAACATAAAGAAAACTTCAGATATCATTAAATGAATGACAATACTTGAGATCTTGAGATCCTGAGGTACTCTTTGAATTTGCTTTTTTTTTTTTTACCTATTTTTTTTCTTTCTATGAGGATATATAAAATACAGTATTCTTTGCACTTCAGCTCTTACCTGGCCAAAACCAGGAGCGGTATTGAGCACTTCCTATGTCACATTTGAGACTTATTCTCTACATTTCTGTTTCCATTCCTGCCCCCAGGGAGGAGCAAGTAATTGTAATGAGTCGTTACAGGAGGGAATGAAAGGGAGTGATATGAGATAAAAAATTGTCAGCGTACATAGGCCAAAGTAAACTTTGTATAACACATTATATAACTCTCAGAGCTGATGCCTGACGTGACACAGGTTAAAGATAATTAGTCCATCACTGGGTATTGAGGAATATTTAATTCATACAGTGTTAATGTGCCAATTTACATGTTGGCCCTTAATAAGACATAGCCGTGCACCTCACAGCTTGGTGGTGTGGATCTATGGTGGTGCCTTCTCCAGCCCAGCAGGGGCTAAACCAGTACCCTTTATCATCTCTGGAGAGCGAGAAGTTGATGCTGGTATAATCTTTGATACCTGGAGGTCATGGTGCTGCTTAGCAGAGGAGCTGGCTCAGCCACCACTGGCCAGCTGGTAGAGCATTTGTAGGAGCATTAATGCCAGCAAAACACACTTCGCACAAAAATATGTCAGATCTTCGTTGCCATTTATAAGTTAGCTTCTTGTAAATTTCAGTCTGGAGAAGAAATACCTTGATTCATTCATATTCTGTGCTGGTTGACACGCCTGGCGACTGTGGGAGTGTTACCTAAGCAAGGATGGCAGAAGCTTTGAATTTTAAAGAGGTTGCAAAACAGCAGTGTGGTGAGATGCAGTGGCCCTGCTTGACCCCGGTGACCGGAGGAAACTTCCTGATTCCATCGTTTGTTCAGGGGTTAGAAAATATGGGTGTGGACCAAAAACTCAAACAGGAAACGTATTAAAATCAGCTGCCTGAGGAAGAACTGCTTTTCTCCCAGAATGTGCAGTAGGTCTGAAGCTTGGCAGGAAGCGGGAGTCTGAGTTTATGTCAAACCCTTCATTTATGGGACTTACAGCCTAAGATTGAAGGAAAAAAAATCCTTGGATAATCAGAGGTGGTCTGAAAGATTTTTCCAGTGACTCAACTCTTCAAAGGACAATGTTATTGAGATTTTTTTTTTTTACTGTAGGTGACAAAACTACTGCAGGATATCAGCACTGGTGAGGCTTCACCTTGAGTTCTGTGTTCAGTTCTGGGCTCTTCACTTAAAGAAGGGCATTGAGCCACTGGAGCATGATCAGAGGAGAGCCACCAAGCTGGTGAGGGGTCTGGAGAACAAGTCATATGAGGAGAGGCTGAGAGAACTGAGCATGTTTAGAGGAGGCTGAGGGGAGACCTCATTGCCCTCTACAGCTCCCTGAAAGGAGTCTGTAGAGAGGAGGGGGTTGGCCTCTTCTCCCAAGGGAATAATGACAGGACCAGAGGGAATGGTATGAAGTTGGGGCAGGGGAGGTTTAGATTAGATATGAGGAAGAATTACTTTCCTGAGAGGGTGGTCAGGCACTGGAACAGCCTGCCCAGGGAGGTGGTGGAGTCACCGTCCCTGGAGAGATTTAAGAAATGTGTAGACGTGGCACTTCAGGACATGGTCTAGTGCCTGAGATTGTAGGGATTTTTTGTGTGTGTACGGTTGGACTCAGTGATCTCAGAGGTCCTTTCCAACCATGATGATTCTGTGATCAGCAAAGAGATCATAGCAAGATAAAAATGTAATTGATCTCTGTTTTTAAGATAAGAAGTGATTAAACTACTGACTATTCTACTGGAATCAAAGAAGCTTCTAGTGCTTGGCTTTCCAAAATAGCCATAGCGTGCTGTGGCATTACGGAAATTTTCTGACTTAGCAAGAAGCATGAAATAGAAACCTTAATCCTAGAATCCAGAATCATGAAATGGTTCAGGTTGGAAGAGATCTTAAAGACCATCGAGTTCCAACATGCTGCCCTAGGCAGGGACACCTCTCACCAGGCCAGGTTGCTCAAAGCCCTGTCCAACCTGGTTTTGAACCCCTCCAGGGATGGGGTAGCCAGAGCTTCTCTGGGAAACCTGGGCAAGGCTCTCATCACCCTCACAGCAAAGAATTTGATCCTAAGATCTCATCTCAACCTCCTCTCTTCCAATTTAAAATGCTGTCCCTTGTCCTATCACTACATGCCATTGTAAAAAGTCCCTTCTTGTAGGCCTCTTTCAGATCCTGGAAGGCCACTTCCAGTATCCCCAGAGCCTTTTCCAGGCTGAACAATTACAACTCTTTAAGCATGACTTCTCAGGAGAGGTGCCCAGCCCTCTGATCATCTCTGTAGACCTCCTCTAGACCTGCTCCAACAGGTCCATGTCCTTACTGTGCTGAGGACTCCAGAGCTGGATGCAGTGCTCCAGGTGGGGTCTCCCCAGAGTGGAGCAGAAGTGCAGAATTGACCCCCTTGCCCTGCTGGCCATGCTGCTGGGGATGCAGCCTGGGATGTGGTTGGCTTTCTGGGTTGCAAATGCACATTGCCAGCTCATGTTGAGGTCCACTAACACCTCCAAGTCCTCCTCCTCAGGGCTGCTCTCATTCTCTGCCCAGCCTGGGTTTCTGCTTGTGCTTGCCCAAATCCAGCTGCAGGACCTTGTACTTTGCCTGGTTTAACTTCGTGAGTATGGTATGGGCTCACCTCTCCAGCCTGTCCAGGTCCCTCTGGATGGTATTGCTCCCCTCCAGCATGTCCACCGCTCCATGTAGCTTGGTGATGGCAGCAAACTTGCTGAGGGTGCACTTATAGTAGGTTTCTGCTTAATGACTTTGTAAACTAAATTGAAGTATATTTATTTGTAGTCATTATATTTCATGAATTCCCACAACTTTTCTCCTAAAGCACATTTTTTCCAGTTCTCCCAGAGAAACACATATGGGGGAAAAGGCAATCTGTGTCCTTCCTGTGCTACCTGGATTTATTTTGTTCATTACATTAGGTGCTTCAACATTGTCATGTTGATATCCGTGGAGTTCTTTAGGGGAATTTGGACACAATCTAGAGAATCAAGTTAAACTTCTGAATTCTTTTGTTAATAAAAATAGGTGGTTGCCTTTGAGGACTCCTCAAAGCACCTAAGGTGGGTTGGCATAGTGAAAAGTACATGAATACTTTTCACTTTACATGAAAACAGGAACCTACAAAGCTATCAAAACCCAAAATTATATCAGTTTTTCTAGCTTTCTAGATATTTGGAATGGGCAAGAAATTAGCTCACCATGAAACCAGTCAGATTTTTCCAGGTCATCACACTGCCAGTCAACAATGCCCTGGTCAACGTTGGAACAGCAAAAGCCTTTGGTAAAATGTAAACCTTTCTCTTCTGTGCTTCTTGTAGCATTTCTTTTATGAGCTCTAGATTCTGACTGTGGGACCTATAGCTGTAATGAAACACGAGGTTGTGGAGCACACCGTGTCCCTTGCATGGAAGCCACAATAGAAATGCAAAAGCAAATACTTGTGATGGTACCTATAATTCAAGTGAAACAACGTGCTTCTAAAGAGCATTGTGTCCTTTGAAGTCACAATATAAAGGTGAAAGCAAACACCTGTTTTTTTGAGCAAATAGTTCCAGATTGCATCAAAGCCCGAAGCATGCAACAGTTTCTGGTTGCCCTTCTAGCGTGATGCTGGCAGGGCTCTGCCTGCCCACCTTTTGCCCAAACATTGTACCATTAAGAACCAGTAACAACAAAGTCCAAAAATAATTTCTGTCATTTCCAGGGACTTCGCTTTCTGCATGGTCTTTCTGCAAATATTTCAGAAACTGATTTCTTTCCTGCTGTGCAAATATCATCTCCTTGGCCGTTCCTTATTCACTTGTTTGACTAGTTCTCTTTTCCTTCTGCTGAATCTTCAGCCAAATGTTTCGATATACATTAATTCCATCCTTTTGATTGTGTCCCTCTTGTAAGGGCCTGGGGTAAATCTCCAGTTTTTCCAAAATGGGCTTAGAAGTGTCACAAAAGGGAAAATACCATAGCAAAGCAAACCAGATTCTGCCTTTATCTGTCAGGGTTGTCCTTCAGTTGATTTTAAGGAATGGTTTTTGATGGTGTAACATCAAAGAACCGACAAAGGTTTTAATTTTTCACAGTTTTATGTATGGGAGTAGGTCTTTACTAAAAATTGCATCTGTATTTTACTACAATTGATGAAGTGGGCACCCTGTGTATTTAAAACAAGTATCATAGCCTGCTCTCAAAATTGGTGGTATAGGCTGCTGATTTTTAAATGGTCTTCCCTAAAAAGCTAAGGCCTGTGTTTTAATAGTCCTGCTATTTACGTACCAACAACAGTGAGCTCGGAGCGTGGCTTCAAGTATTTCCTGTTCCTTCCTACACACGCTGTTCTCATTGGTTTCATGAGCTGCTCCTGGTGTGTTGCAGGCTTTACTGTACAGTTCATTACCTTTGCGTTTTGCGATTTCTCTGCATTTATCTAATTATGGTCCCAGACGCCGTGCCTGCTGCAGTGGCTTTGGTTTACATGAGCTTTCAAGCTGTGCTGTTATCGAGCCTCCTCCAAAGGCAACCCCTGAAGCCCTGCTCCTGCAAGGCGGAGGTTGAAGATTGCTTTTCCAAGCAAACTCTTTCTAAACAAGTTCCCCTGTCAATTTTGATTTGCCACAACTCTTTGCAGCACGCTTGTGCTGCAAAGGAAACTGTTCTGTTGGAGTTCTTGTCTTCATATGTCTCCAAAATTTATTAATTAGATATCGATTTAAATTTCAAGATATGTTGAGTGCGGACAATTTTTTTATCACTATTTAGGTTCAATAAAATACAATGTATATAAAAGAAGTTGCCACCTTTAAGCCAAACAAAATATAAAGATGAAGAGCCCATTTCAAGAAGGTCCTTGGTTAGAGTTTCAACTGATAATCCTCCATTTTGCATGGAAAAAACATCAAAACAAGCTTTTTAAAGGCAGAGAAGAGGTACCATGGACGCAGTGCCAAGTTAGGTGCTGTTGTAGAAGAGGAAGCACAAAGGGAATTACAGCACCAGGCTGCTGTTTGGCCTAGTTGAGGTTTTGGATGTGACCTGTGTAGGCAGGACATTTTTGCATCTCGGAAAACTTAAAAAATGCTGCCTTTGAATTATTGAAACACATGAGCTGGAAGTGCAGTGGCTAGTTTTGGGGTAGAAAGAATTCAATTTTTTTTCTCACTGAGCAGCTCCTTGTGGAAGAACTGCTGAGTTTGTGGGTTCTCAGAGAGCAGGGAGGAAAGGTTCAAGAAATACCTCTCCAAGGGGCTGGAGCTTCATCAATAACATTAAACGTGCACGTCGGCAGCGGTGGAAGTGTGTGTAGGCTGTGAAAAAGGCAGGAAAACAGATCCCGTTTTATCGCTAACCACAGCTCTCTTTTTTTCAAGTTACACTTCTTTCATGTTAATTAGGCCACAAACTCATCAGGGGAAGAGGCTGTGATTCATCTTGTATGTGTGCGGCTCAGGGCTGTGAGTCTCGGTGTAGAAGTGGAAATGGAAGAAGGATACATGTCTGGGTGTGTGTGTTATTTTTATGCTACAGCTAACAAAGTTCAATAATTCATTCACCTGTCAGCTGGATTTTCCCTTCAATGAACACTGGCATTATTTTTCTTCTCTGTATTCCTTTTTTTTTTTTTGGATGTAGTGTTTTCTGCCTAGATTGTCCCCTGGGACACGTTTCTATCTCTGTGTATCTTTCCCATTATAGTATTGCTCTCTGCTTTGCCCATTCACTTTTCTCCTCTGTTTATTCCTGAGGTGGGATCTCCTGTGTGGCTTTTCTCCTCTGCTGTCCCTGTATTTCTGTATTTTATTTACCTTTACTTTTTCCCGTCATCTTTTCCCTTTCCTTCCGTCTCAACTGTATAGTCTTGCCTCCCTGCCCATTTTACACCTGCTGCCTCTTTTCCTCTTCCCATGTGCTGTTTTTGGACTAAATACAAAAATAGTTGACGTGGTGCCCCAGCAGTGAGAGCTGAAATACTGAAATTCTGCCTGCCTGCTACAGGACAGAGATATAGACCCTTCGTTAAGCCTGGGAGAGCAGATCAACTTCCCAGGAAAGACCCAGAAAATCTAAAATTTTGAACTTCATGGGGTGAGTTAGCTCAGAGGAAGGTGTAGGATTTCAGACTCAGCGTACACTATAAAATGTATGTTTTGGAAGCACAGCAGAGCTCAGTCTTTGCTTTTACTCAGTAAAAGCAGTTTTTGAGTAGTTTTTCCACCTCTATCATGACCTTTCTATAGCACATGCCACTTGTCTTAGCAGTCCTCTCCTTATCCTAAGGCACTAAAACTTGCAGCTCTCCCCTTGGTAGGAATAAGATGGGTGTGTTTTTTACCACTTTTTTTTTTTTTTTTTTCATTTCACCCATGTATGAGGTAATTCAAGATTTGAGATTCATTGGGCCAAGAGGAATTAGCACAAACCAATCAGTAGGGAAGGGGTTCTGATTGCCCCTCCAGGAACTGCTGAGGTAGTCTATGGATGGAAGGATCATTGGTGTAGATTGAGAAGGAGAATGGTTTCAGACACGAGCAGGCAGGAGAGACCATGTGGCAAGCTGTGTTAACACACATGACTTTTCCCTTCCTCCAGCCACCGCTCCTCATGTCAGAACAGCAGAAGTTTCAAAATATAACCCTCAATTTGCACATTGTGCTTGTGCACAAGCTGTGATACTTACAGAGTCACTCCTGCACCGAAATCTGCATCCAAACGTGACGCATCGAGCTTGCATAAAATTGCTCTGGATTGTTTTTTTTTTTTTTCCCCCCACTTTTTCTCGGCAAGAAGCAAGTGCAGTCAGCTGTTTGCAGTCCCTTCATCCATTTGATTGCAGAGTCAGGTATGTTGTTTTCACCCACAGCAAAGTGCGTGGTGGGCATTGGTATTCAGGAACCATCTGTGCCACCAGCGGACCTTCAGCAGAGGGCATCTAAATTACCACGAGCTGGAGTCTTGGTTTCTTCTATGTAGAACAGGGTAGGTCATATCGATATCAGGCACACACACGTTGCATTTCCCCCCCACAGGCCCAGACAAAGAGCCAAAGATTTAAATTATTTACGAAATCAGCAATTCCTTATTCTCGCCTTAAAGATTTGAGGGGATGTGGGAATGCACTCGCCAACTGTGCGACAGTCGTGCCTCCTACGCTCCCAGATAGGTCCCCTTCAAACCCTCAGAGCAAACTCCCATCCCTTCTGCTGAAAGTCAGGGTTGACAAAAGCAGTCACCCTTGAAGAGGTCTTCTACAAGGCACTTAATTTATATTAAGCTTTTTAAGAATTTGGTACTACTCCTTGTGACGAAGTGTATCATCAGTCTACTATTTTTTTTTTTTATGAGCTGGTATTTAGAGATGGGTATGGTGTAAGCAGGATTTCAGTATAGCAGTATGTCCTCCTTAGAATGATTCTCATTAAAAACATTTTTAATCTTACAGTACTGTGCTGTAAATGATTTTGAAATGTTTATGATTTTAAAATGAGCAATTCCCTGTCGACTGCAGAGTTACAGTGCTGTGTTTCTAGTTGGAGGTTAAAAACAAAACAGTTACTGATTATCCAACTTCTACCAGTAACTCTTTGAAGTGTCAGAGCATATAGGGTTTTTTCTTGACATCGTGAGTCAAAATGCCGCCTCTTTGGCAGAAATTGAAAATACCCCTAATGTATTACAAAATAGGCTGTCGATGCAATATTATTCCATGGCCAAAATTTCTAAGCGTAAGGTAGTGTATATGTAAGAATAGTCATCCCCTTAAAGTGCCTTGGGTTGCAATGTGGCATCCCCTGGGGAGTCTGGATCAATCAGCTTTAATTATCACTTGTCAATTAGTCACTTAGGCGTGAAAAGAAACTTAAATCTCTGCTCTCATCAACATTTTTCCTCTGACATTAGCATTAGCATCTAGCAGTCCTCATGAAACAGTATTTCAGTTGTAATCTCATTAACTGCCAGTATAAGATACTAGAAATGAAAGTAGAACCAGAAGATGGTAGCTAAGAATTGCAGAGAAAATAGAAACTCCAGAGAAGCCCACATTCTGTATGTTACAGGTCATTAAATTAACATTGAATAAGAAAATTGTTTCTTTATGAAGCCAAGTGGTGCTAATGAGGAGTATCAGGAGCAAAAGTTATTTCATTTTTTTTGCAAAATCCCAGGTAGATTATCTGTTTTCTTAACAGTATGCAATTAAGTAAGGGAAAATAGGCCACTTAATAGACTTAGTTTAAGAAGCCAGGGCAATTTTGAAATGGCAGGCTGCTTTCAACACACTTCTTTTGACTTCTGGTATCAATCTCTTTAGAGACTTTTGAGGCTTTTATAGCTTCTGTAGAGCTGCTATGGCAATTTGTAAGGCTTGTGGATCCTTGTTTTAAACAAGGTTGTAATTACAATCACAGATGGAAGAAAAAGAAAAGAAAGAATATTAAGACAGGGAATACTAAAAGTTCCTAACTAAAATTTGTGGGAGGAGGGGAAAGGCTGGAGGAAAGTGTGAACAAATAGCTAGAGTTTCATAAGAATAAAAAATTCATAAGAATAAAAATAGACTGGATTTGGAAAGGAAATAAGACTGTGCCATACTGGACTGCAAATGTCAAACATGTAGGAGTATGCCAGACAAAGCAAAAGCTGAGACTTGAGAGGAGTCTGGAGATTGTAGATGAAATGTGTTTTCAAGAAGCAGCATGCAGAACTACACCCAGAGCAAAGAGCTGTGTCTTCGTGTGGAGCCCTGAGATCTGCAGAAAGCAGGAGAGTTTCGCAAAAGTAGAGAAATGTATTTTACATGCCTAAAAAGAATCTATCAATACCTGAAGAAATACATATCCAGCAAAAAAGACAGTCATGAAGATGAAGGAGAAATCTTTGTGGGAATTGTCTTTGGACAATTGCACAATTCAAAATAGCTATGAGTGCTAACCTGAATATCACCCCTTGTTGTTTATAGGCTGGGTATTGATATAGAACTTAATTTCATAACGGAAGATTAAAGAAAAGTTTGTTAGAGAAAAGTTAAGATCACACAATAGGAAAAGTGCTTATACCTTAAATGCATTAAAAATATATATAAAATTTTACAAGTCTTGAAAAGATGATTTTTCACTGTTTCATGAAACAGTGCAAAATTCTTTGAATACAAGGAAGCTGGGCACTAGATTTTCCTGGGAGTCAGTAACTCTTACTTCAGAGTTTGGAAAACTGGCTGTATCTCAGAGACAAAGAAAGTGTAAGCATGGGAAAGGAGGGACTAATTTTCCAGCAGGAAGAGAAATTTATTTAAATATTACCAAAAGTCTTTATCTCATTTTCTTGATTGCATGACAAACAAAAGGCAAAACAATGACTAGTCCTTGATTTATATGCAATGTATGTAGCTATTTTAACATTAAGCCTGAAATTCTTGTAAAATTATATATGTTTGGATCACTGAATACTAGTTCTGCAATATAACTCATTACATTAAAAAATACATCATTAGAGAATTCGGGTGTTCAATATGTTCTCATAGGTATCAAACTGATACTAGCTAGTCTTGCATATCACCTACAGTATTAAGACATAATAAGCTGTAGCTTTTGGGTTATCTTGACTTTAAGTATTTTGTAAAAAGGTGTTTATTTCAAACATGTTAGAGTTCGGAATATTCACTGCCTAATGGTGCTGTGGAAAATGGTGATAGCTACTTGTGAAGATACAACAGAGCCAGATTTATATTTCATTGTAGTGAATAATGGGGAAACACTATTTAAAGGACCTTCATCAACTCCCTTTTGGAGTGAAATCTTTGAATGTAACTACTTGGCCAATTTTTAAAATATGAGGATGATGGAGTATTTTGCTATGAAAACTTAAGGCTCTTGTTCTCACAGGACAGGAACTAGAGTCTTTGCAACTGTGAATTGTAAAAGAGTGTACAAAGGAGGAGAAAAGAGTTAGGATGTCTCATAAAGGTGCTGATTCTTCCTCAAAAGGAACTGTAAAACAAAAAAATGACCTGTAGGTGAAGTAGCTGATATTTACAGCTACTTTTACAAAAAAGAAGGGAGAAAAGAGTTTGATACTGGACCTGTTGAGTTCTGGAGTAACAACCAGTTAGAGTCGCTAACTGATACAAGATTAATTATAAGTACTAGGGTGGAGTAGAGACAAATCCTAAAAAAATAAAATACTGTCCTTTAAGGTAAAGGAGATGAGCTCCAAAAGCTTGCTTCCTTCTTTCTTTCTTTCTTTCTTTCTTTCTTTCTTTCTTTCTTTCTTTCTTTCTTTCTTTCTTTCATCAGAGGGACATTGAAAACAGCACTATTTCACATGATGTGGAAAGTGGAGTGATTTTATATGCATGCATTTTTGCAAAAGTCCATAGCAGGTAACTATTGTGAAGATGAGATAGAAACAGAATCCAGTGCGATACCATGAATAACTTTTATTTTAGTGAAAGCAATGTAGCGTAGCTGGATTTCATTGTTTTTGTTTTTGTTTTTTTTTTTTTAATGAAAATACCTCTTCAAATGAAGGAAAAATCTGGAAAAAATTGTGAAAAAAAAATTTGAAAAATGCCATGGGAATTTTTTGCAGAGAGATTTGGGTTTTTCATATATTTCACATATTGCTTATTTTCTTATAGGTATGCATATATATGTCAGTTGCCATTTGTATAGGGAAAAATATTTTTTAGGATAGAAAAATTTAATGAAAATTGTTGTGGGATGTGAGAACTCCTGGCCCATCTGTTGAATCTGTTGATGCTCCTCAATCCTTCTCTTCTCCGGCCTAGGTAATTCCAGTTCCTTTAGCCCTTACTTAAGGTCATTGTGCTTTTTGTGGCTCTTCCTCCTCTAGGCTTTCTCCCCATACTTGGAGGGGCAAAAGATGATGCAACATTTCAGATGCAGCCTGATCAGCCCATCCCTCCACCTTGGTAACAGAGCCCAGCATGTGGTCCCATTTGCCACAACAGCAGATTGATTCAGCTTTTTCACCCAGACCTCAGGTTCTTTTTGAATCACTTTGCCTCATGTCTAGCAGTTCTAATTTTCCATTGCTTTAAAAAGGCAGAATAGAGCTCTTTGACCTTGTTAAAGTGAAGTTCTTCAATCAAGAACACTGTGGTTTCCAGCATTGGCTTTTTAAAATCAGTTCACAGGACATTTATTTTTACGTGACTTGTCATAAAAGTCATTCTGTAAAATCAAAGAAGACTCAGACACGTGGTGATGAGGTATAGAGGCAAGGTTTTGTGAGACACTTAGGGTCTTCTGTATGAAAATAGCAGGTGCTACAGATGGCTTTGCTGGTGGTTTGTACTTCTGACAATATAGGTGAGGTAAAAGATATTTTCTTCATAACACGAAATCTGTGTTAGGTAACTCATGAAAGTATCTACTTTTTCAATGCAGACAAACAACATCTGAGAAAATACTAATTAGTTCACTGGTTACAAGGAGAATAAAACTGTGCAGAGTTGTGCAAGAGATAACCCTTACTAGCCTTAAGAAAGGATCTGGGGCTACAACCAAACGAAGACCTTGTAAAATGGGAATTAATAACATTAATCTGCACTTTGATCTGCGCTTGCAAAGGACATTTACTTGGACCATGCTGCAAATGACCCTGTGTATGATTCACAGAATTGCAGAATATTTCAAGTTGGAAGGAACTTGTAAGGATCATGAATTCCAACTCTCTGCTCCTGGCAGGACTACTGAAAAATAACCGTATGACTAACAGCGTCATCCAGATGCTCCTTGAAGATTCAATGGTATTGCTGAAAGGACAGGTGGTGGCAGCAGTTGAAATCATGTAGCTTTAGCTTTGGACAGCAGAGGTCTGAAAAATTTTCACTAGTTACTTCCACAATACTCCAGTCCCATAGCTTTGTTTTCTTGCAATATGGGGACGGAACAGTTTTGGACTTGTCATGGATAGAAGCTTTGTTTTGGAGTGATTAACAGCCAAAATATTGACTTACCTTTTGTCGTGGTTTTGACCGAACTGACCAACCAGAA
>BJBW01011414.1:0-17022 GCA_004320125.1 Scolopax mira
AAAAACTTTTTCACGGTGAGGGTGACAGAGCCCTGGAACAGGCTGCCCAGGGAGGTTGTGGAGTCCCCTTCTCTGGAGATTTTCAAGACCCGACTGGATGCAGTCCTGAGAGGCATGCTCTGACATGCTCTGGGTGGTCCTACATTGGCAGGGGAGTTGGACTAGATGATCTCTATGGTCCCTTCCAACTCCAAAAATTTCAGTGATATTCAGTGATTATCAGGAAGAGTGCAGCCAACAGGACTAGGGAAATGATTGTCGCTCTGTACTTGTCAGTGGTGAAGCTGCACCTCAAATACTGTCTGCAATTTTGGGACTATCACTATAACAAAGACATTGAGATGCTTGATCACATCCCAAGAAGGGCAATAGAGCTGGTGTTGGGTCAAGAGCACAAGGCTTATGAGGAATGTCTGAGGGATCTGGGGTTGTTTATTCTGGAAAAAAAGAGGATGAGGGGAGACTTTATTGCTCTCTACAACTATCTGAAAGAAGGTTGTAGTGAGGTGGGAGTCAGTCTCTTTTCCCAAGCAAGTAGTGACAGGAACAAGAGGAAATGGCCTGAAGTTGCACCAGGGGAAGTTTAGATACGATATTAGGAAAAATTTCTATACCAAAAGGGTTGTCAAACATCAGAACAGGCTGCCCAGAAGAATTAGTTCACTCACTATCCCTGGAGGTATTTAAAAGATGTGTAGATGTATTTTTAGGGACAAGACTTAGTTGTGGACTTCCCAGTGCTACGTTTGTAATTGGACGTAGTGACCTTAAAGGTCTCTTCCAACCTAAAAGATACTCTGATTCTATGACATGCAGGAGGTCTGGCTTTGGTTGCCATGGTGACCACCAGTCACTGTCGACTTCTACCCATGTTGATCACTCAATGAATCAATGTATAATTTTGGCAATTGTATCTGTCTTAAAGGATAAATGTTTATTTTCTCAAGAGTTTCCCTGTGATGGTAAAGGATGCTATAGTTGCTTCACTGTAGGTGTCAGATGAGGCTTCTGAATCAGTCAGCCTATTATAAGAATTTGAATCATAATCAGCCAGGATAGTGTTCTGCCCAAATCAAGGGGATGCTCTATGAGTTTTACAAATGTCTGCAAATTTAACTCCAAAACAAAAAGAAAGGGAATATGGTATGGGGCAGCATGAGTGGAGGAAGGTGGGTTGATGTAAGACTGAGTTTCGTATGTTGATGGTATTAAGTAGTTCAGTGGGTTAGATTTTCCCTCACTTGAGTGACATTTAACTATTTATCTAAATATGTCAGATAATTATACTCGTCTCTACTTCCAAGTAGGTGAGGACTTTTGCTAAACTCATGTATGAGGTCTTCATAAGTGCTAAAACACTCCAGTACAATGCATTGCTAAATATCATGCAATACTTAGAAAATTAATATATCTGCGAGCAGTAAAATTATAACATTGTCATTTACACTTTCATAAATAATTTTTCAGGGAATAAAATTGAACCAGAAATTGATATTTGGTTTTAACAGAAATTTAGTCCAAATTAGGACCTTTAAATTAAAGAAGGTAGAGCCTAATATTCTCTTTGTATCAAAATACTGGAGGCAAAACAAGAGACATTCTGGTACTGAACAACTTTAGTCAAATGACCCTGAATGAGTCTGAGTTATTTTAAGTCCATCAATTAGTCACGAAATACATGAATATAGAAATAGGTATAGTCATTGTTGAATCCCACTGCAAAGATGAACGAATAAATGATGAACTTTATGAGAATATTAGATTATGACTAGTAAAAAGTGGTTAAAAGCCTTGAAAATAAAGGGAAATGTATCATTAGGAGAAAGGAGAATTGAGCAGCTACAAAATCTGTATAAAGTTCTTGAGTTGTAGCAGTTTTAATTATTCTAATTTATACACTAACGTGTCACACCATGCTTTGGGAATAGGTTTTAAAAATATTAGGCTAAATTTCCTTCTTAAATGTAGGAGATCGTTATGAGAGTTACATTTCACTTGCCTGATCTCATGGAATGTGTAATTTAAAAACACAGATGTATTTTCTTTCATTCTATTTATACTCAACTTACCATGATGGTGTCATTGCTACACCACTAAAATAAAGTAAAAAAAAAAAAGGAAAAAATACTTCTCTTTCTCTTTTTTTAGAAGAAATAATACACTTCTCCATGACCAAATGAAGTCTATAAGCACTATGCAACACTTTGACAAATGTAATTTTTTTTAAAAGATGAAAAATATATTTTTTTTAGTGGGTTAGGTAATTGGAGAAAGTAATTATTTTTTCAATATTTCTCACTGTTCAGTGGGTTTTTTTGCATATTGGTTTCATAAATGTTATATCTGTAGTTATACATTTGGTATAGTTCCAAACTGTGTCACAGTTTTCAGGTGGACTGAAGGGTAGGTTTGATTCTCTTACTGCTTCTAAGTGACAGTTTTTCCTCCCAGCTACCAATTAATTAATAGGTAGCACCCCCCCCGCAAAAAAAAAATAAAATTCTTCTCTCTCCCTGTGAAAGTGTTCTGTAATATCTGATCCATCAGAAACTTTCTTGCAGGAGTAAGTATGTCCAAGGACAAGTCCCATCAAAGAGGAAAAATTTGTAATGTATGTCTCATATACAGATAAACAATATGTCTAGGTAGCTAAATGAGTAAGATAGGTGTTTTTTTAGTCTTGAAGGAATTTCAGTTTTGCCACTGACATGTCCAGCAGCATAACTGTCTTCTTCATTTCCTAAATTAATCATGCATCTGGTGTGCTCACATTAACAAGGCCAGCATGGCTCTTAAAACCCATTAAGTATTAATTTAAATCAACGAGGAATCACAGTACACACAAAGCTTTGCAAGCTGTTCTGCCAAAAGGAGCAGATTAAAAGTTAGAAGCAGAAATGAACAGAAACAATTAAGTGGAGTTAGCAACAGCCCTTGAGCCTCTTCACTTAAAGATGTTTTGTAAAGCACAGTCCAGGTACACTTGGGATACTTCCTTGCCATTAGTTGACTTTCTAACAAGTCAGAGATATAGATAATATAGAATAGTATAAAGCAGTGTAACCATGGTAGTCTATAATTAGTGATAGCACTGCAATTGATGAAGATATAAAGCATTATGCTAGTAATTCATGCAAACACCCAGCACACACAGTAACTTTAGCTGTGGGTACACATACATGAATTAAGATGCTAAGGCTGAATGTGTGTCTAGGACACAACCAGGATATTGCCTCACCATACGCTCTGGGGCTAAGGAGTGGGAATGGGTCAATTTATTCTGTTTTTCTGAAAATAAAAATAAAAAAAATCCTATGCCTTTCTCAGTAAAGGACATACAATCTTTGTCAAGTGTAATAAGAACAGTGGTTGACGCATAGGGCTTGTCCTCAGATTTAGCAGAGCAGGTGATGCTAAATTGCATATGAGAAGTTCAGGCAGCTGTCAGCATTGACTAGTTGATTACTTTTATTTTATCTTGAACCAGTTGAATTACATTTATTTATTCATCTGTAAGAATCATGAATCTTCTTCCATCCAGTCTGATCAGAATTTCTGTCTGGGTTATGTTACAGGTAGTTTAGATTATTGTTGATTTTGTCCAGACCTCATCAATGTGTGATATATCCATATCTGCCAATGTGTGATATATCCACATTGGCATGTCAGGACAATGTTAAAATTAAAAAAAAAAAAAGTTTTCAAACTTTTTTTTTTCTGGTCGTCTAGGCACTTCCAACATATGCAGAAATGTGCATCTTGCTCAGGAAATTTCTGAGTACACTCCTCCCTACTAATTACACCTAGATAAAACTCCTTGGAAGACATAAAAATAAATGCAGGAGTAACCCTGCAGTATGTGCTTTGAAGAAGGAGTTAGCTTGAAGCTCTCCTCCCTCACCTTCTTAAACAATGCCAACAAAACCTTTGTTGGCTCCTCTAAGGCAGGACGTAACTGGATTACATACTGATCTGCCATTTCTACATGGTTATAGTGACCAGTACTTTTGCAGTAAAAATTAACAATTCCAAAACATTTGAAAACATGTAAAAGAATCAACCACCCTCAGCCTAATAGCCTAAACCAAAAAAGTTCTGTGACTTACAAGTATAGATTTTGAAGCTTGACAAGTCAAGGAATGTTTTTTTTTTTCAGCTGGTGCTATTTGTCTTTCGGTGAAGCTAACCCTTTCTCTAACATTTGCTGTTACATCACTGCACTGAAAGAGGGACAAGAGACTTTTCAGATGCTGTGAAGGCTCTGACTTTCACTGAAGTCATCTATTGAATTAATTTAATTACCTATATTAACCAGGGCTTTCAGTGTAGCTTCATATTGATGGCAATCATGAATTACAATTTCTGGTAGAACATGTTTGAAGTGAAAGAAATTTGAATAATTAAAACCATGAACTGACATTGCTTTTAATTTAAAAACATAATCCTTCAGAGTATTTAACTTAAAAATTCCCTGAAATGAACTGTTGACTACTTCATGATTTATATTCAGATTGTTACAAGCTCTTTGCTCATCACTAAGAGCAAAAATATTTCCAAGCAGCAAAACAATTCAGCAGAACAAAGACAAATAAACAACATGTAAATGATATTTATTAAAGAAAGATCAACAGGCATGAGTTATTGGTAGCACCTGCAGTCCTTGGGAGGACTGTTAACTGGAAAAAAAGATCGAGGGTGGGAGAGAGCAGCATGTAAAATTAGGGTACAGCTAATAACATGATTGTATAAAATGACACACCTCTGAAGAGGTTCCTGGCTTTGCATCATAAACAATTTTCATATAAGCTTACTTTAACAGTTTAAGCTCATTTAAAAATACCCAATATACCGATAAAGCCTTTATGCTGTGTCATGGTTAGAAGAGGCCCAGCTGGAAAAGTAAAATTACTGAATAGAAAATTAGTTCTGTTTTACCTCAAACCAGGACATGCTGTCAGATGTTCTCCCTTTTTCCTTAGGCAAAATGAAAACACCCCCCCTATCCTCACCGAGTTTTAAAGGTTCTTATTCTAATTAGACATCAATTAAATTATGGTTACATAATTGACTGAGGTCAATCAACCAACCTAGCTGATGTAGTGCAATGTACAGGGTAGATGTTAAAGACCAAAAACGTATGTCCTAAGTTTCATGAAGACTTAAAGAACTTTCATTCCATGGCATTGAGAAATTTGCTGGTAGTTAACTTTTTTCCAGATTTCATTTTTAATATAATTTTTTGTTTTGTTTTGTTTTTTAAAATGTCTTAGCAATAACAAAATAGTGAAAAATATTTATTCATGCAAATTTAATCACAGGGACAAGTCAGTGTCCAATTAAAAATGGTAACTGTCAGCAGCCAGATATGTATTTTGTAGGCATGATAAAATTTCTATGCAAGGATTAAGCAACTAAAATTAGTTTTCAGCCTATTCTTTTTATTTAACATATGAAATGATTTACAGAAGACTTCCTAGTCCAAGGAAGATTGCAGTCATTTTCAATGACTCTTAAATGCCTCCTTTCTTCTTTTCAACACTTTATTTTATTGCACCACATAATCTGAACAATCCCATTACATACTGTATTCATTTTTACATGTCCAGTTTTTCATAATTAATATGGATCCCTTAAGTCATGAGCTTGTTCTTTATCTAAGCAAAATGCTGGGATTTGTTGTCAAAGACAATCCAGCTCCCTAATTGAGAAGAATCCAGATTTTACAGTCCAATGGATTCCTTTAATTAAGAGAAGTGAAAGCAGTATACATTATTTCCTAATGTAACTGATTTAGAATGGTTTAACAGACAACCATTTAACTTTGAAGCCTTTTATCTATTGATTAATACAAACCTTTATTTTCTTCAAAAGGCCTAGAGCATTTGTTGGTTAATGGCTGCAAGTGTCATGTTGCATAATCCAGTGACTTTACACAAGAAGTCAGCGATCTAGAGATTCCAATTGTATTTACTTACTATATTATATAATCTCTACAGTCAAGCATAATTGAGTGTGATAAGAGTCATGTTGCTTTCTATTCAGGAAACAAGAAACCTGGGAAGACAAAGTAAGGACAAGCTTTATCTGAGCACTCAAGGGCAAGGAACAGGGAAATAAAGGTAGGAAAGCAATCTGTAGCTAAATTGTTGAACTGGGCTGCAAGACTGAAGGATGGAGTCTCAGACTGTTTAACAGATTCTGAATTTTCTGGGTTGGAATGCTACTTACCACAGCAATTTCTACTTGCAAATTTGGATTAGACTGTTAAGTAAAGTACCAGTTCCGAGAACATGTCTATTGAAAAAAATATATTCTATAAAAAATTTCCACTTACTATGAAAAGCTGATGTATGTTTTTGTTTCCTTTTCTTACAGTATGGGTTCAGAAAAAAACCAAGAAATAAGTAGACATTCTCTTATTGAGTCTTATTTTACTACACCTTATTTGCTTCTACCCTGTATGTACCTGGGGTCTAGTTTGGGGTGTCCCTGCTGACTGTGAGGAGGTCAGACTAGGGAGGCCCCTTCCAGCCTGGACCATTCTATGATTCTATGAGTCTATGATTCTATGACTTTAAATGAAAATCTTAACATGCTTTTGGAAAACTCATCTCTAATTTTAAGAATGGAACCTGATATGCACTCGTGAGACCCCACTTGGAGTCCAACTTTGGAGTCCTCAACACAGAAAGGACATGAACCTGTTGGAATGGGTCCAGTGGAGGCCTGCGAAGATGATCAGAGGGATGGAGCACCTCCCCTGTGAAGACAGGCTAAGAGAGTTGGGGTTATTGTTCAGCCTGGAGAAGAGAAGGCTCTGGGGACACCTCATGGCAGCCAACAGAAGAGCTGGAGAGGGACTTTTTATCAGTGTAATGACAGGACAAGATGCAACAGTTTTGAATTGGAAGAGAAGAGATTTAGATTAGACACCAGAAAGAAATTCTTTCCTGTGAGGGTGGTGAGGCACTGGAGCAGGTTGCCCAGGGAAGTCATGAATGCCCCATTCCTGGAAGCGTTCAAGGCCAGGCTGGATGGGACTTTGAGCAACCTGCTTTAGTGGAGGTGTTCCTGCCTATGTGCCTATGGTAAGGGTATTGGAACTCGATAATCTTTAAGGTCCCTTCCAACTCAAAAAATTCTATGATTCTGGGATTCTATGATTCTATGCAAACTACAGCCACATGATATAACAGTAATATTCCCCTTGAAAACAGATTTTACCATTTACAGTACTTTTTAAGTAGGTATGTAAATGAAGTTATTTCAGCAATTTCCTCTGAATGTTGTGTGTGTTGGTTCTTTGATGGTATTAGACTATTGAGGGCAGAGGCAAATGCAATGTGTAATAATTATTCAACATCCCTATATTCATATAAAGTTCCTAGGTAGATGTCTTAGCCTAATAAAGGTCAGCGAGAGGAAATGGGGCATCTGGGATGAGGTTTAACCTGTTGTTAACTTCTTGTGTCTGATACCAAGAGTCAATCTGGAAGCATATGTAGACTGGGAATTTCCAGCTCTTTATTTCTTCAGGCTAAGACATGAAATCACAAAATAACCAATATTCACATGTAATGCTGTTTTGAATGAGTACACTGCTAAGGCCCAATCTTTAAAACTTGATGATTTCAAAGTGCTCTCACTTCATTTTTACTATAATTATGAAATTAAATTAAAATAGTTACATGGGGAATTGTTGGGTCTCTTCAGTTCAAACATCTAATTGGAATAAAAGACTGCAACAAAACTCTTGGCTGATCTTGCCTTCAGGTGTCAGCTAGCTGACTTCCAAGGATGTCCCCTACCACAACTATGTGGTGGTAGAAACCATCTATCTTTTCACAATTTTCCAGCAATAGCATATAGTTTTGCATAACATGACTATCAAAGTCACTTTCACCCAGGTTATTCTAGTGAACTGCTATAAGGAGAGGGAACTTGGAATATATGAATTTATTTTTATTGTATGTATTGGACCTCTTGGAGTGGGTTGAACCTGTTGGAGTGGGTCTGGAGGAGGTTCATAAAAGTGATCAGAAGGTTAAATCCTATGAACAGAAGCTCGTGGTTGTCGAGCCTGGAGTAGAGAAGACTCCAGGGAGACCTTATAGCAGTTTTCCTGTACTTAAAGGGGGCCTACAAGAAAGCTGAAGAGAGACTTTTTTACAAGGATAGATGAGAGGTTGTGGCTTCAAACTGGAAGAGGGTAGATTTAGGTTAGATATGGGGAGAAAAAAATCACTGTGAGAGTGGTGAGACACTGCAACAAGTTGCCCAGAGAAGCTGTGGTGCTCCATCCCCAGAAGTTTTCAAGGCCACGGTGGATGGGGCTTTAAGCCATCTGGTTTAGTGGGAGGTGTCCCTGCCCATGGCAGACCTTTAGGATCCTCTCCAACCTCAGCCGTTCTATGATTCTATGATTTTCAGAGTGGTATGCATCATACTCTTAAAAAATTCCTTAAAAAAGGTTGTTTTATTTTGAGTTGTTCCTAAACTCTATTGAAATCTAACAGAAAACCAGGTTTTGTTGATTGTGAATTGTGAAACTAAATGATACCAGATATTTTTGGATTAATTTAAAATTTAGTTCTATTTGGGGGGTTCAAGGGTCTGTGCTGGAACTGTTACAGTTTAACATTTTTATCAACAATATAGACAGAGAGACTAAATGCACCATCAGCCAGTTTGCAGACAACACCAAGCTGTGTGGTCTTGTTGATACACCAGAGGGACAGGATATCATCCAGAGGGACCTGGACACTCTGGAGAGGTGAACCCAAGTAAACCTCATGAGGTCCAACAAGAACAATTGCAGTGTTCTGCACTTGGTCCAGAACAGTCCTGGCTATCAGTACAGACTGGGGGATGAGGTATTAGAAAGCAGCTCTGAGGAAAGGGACTTGGGGGGTGTTGGTGGATGAGAAGCTCAACATGAGCCCGCAATGTGCACTGGCAGCCCAGAAAGCCAACCACATCCTGGGTTGAAGCAAGAGAAGTGTGGCCAGCAGGTTGCGGGAAGTGATTCTACACCTCTACTCTTCCCTTGTGAGACCCCACCTGGAGTCCAGCTTTGGAGTCCTCTGCACAGAAAGGACATGGATCTGTTGGAATGGATCCAGCGAGGACCATGAAGATGATCATAGGGATGGAGCACCTCCCCTATGAAGGCAGGCTGAAAGAGCTGGGGTTGTTCAACCTGGAGAAGAGAAGGCTCTGGGGACACCTCATGGCAGCCTTCCAATTTCTGAAGGGAGACTACAGGAAAGCTGGAGAGGGACCCTTTTTCAAGAAGTGTAGTGACAGGACAATGGGTAATGCTTTTAAATTGGAAGAGGGGAGATTTAGATTAGGTGTTAGGAAGAAATTCTTTACTGTGATGGTGAGAAAGCACTGGAACAGGTTGCCCAGAGGAGCTGTGGATGCCCCATCCCTGGAAATGTTCAAGGCCAGGCTGGATGGAGCTTTGAGCAACCTGCTCTAGTGGAGGTGTCCCTGCCCATGGCAGGGGGTTGGAACTTGATGATTTCTAAGGTCCCTTCCAACTCTAACCATTTTGTCATTCTGTGATTCATCATAAAACTGGTTTTAAAGTTCAGATACTGATATAAAAGTCCTGAAGCTATGTGTGCTGCAGTCAAGAAACAGACTAACTAAAGGATTTTTGCTGCACATTAGATGAAGTCATCAGCAAACGTGACATGTCTGAAGTCTTGTGTGGCAAGTTCCTTCAGGTTTTTGGCAGCATCCAAAAAAAGAATAAGAAATAACCTTTCTCTAGTTTTGGTTTTCCGTGGAACTAAGCTGTTGCACTGCCTCAGGTTCTTTTGTCAAACCACAAGGGTTCAAGGCCAATTTTGTGACGATTTCCTCTTATTAGACTAGGCTGCACATCTTTCTTAGCTTCTCACTGCAGATGTTCTTAAAAGTTCAGAGAAAAGAAGTATGAACCTAGATATATTACCAAGTAACTTCATGTGAGGATATTTTAAGATGCTTCTTGTTTTTAACAAGATGAGGGCAAACTGCACTTTGTTTGAGCTAGAACTACTGCATGACATTAAAAGAATGCATGGACCTCAACGTTCAAAAGTAGAACTCGTTGATACAGAATATTGGGGAGAATAAAAAGCTCAATAAATTCAGAAAAAGTTTAACAAACTCACAGAGGGCAGTCGCACCATGGATTGATGAGTGCAGCATTTCAGAAGCAACATCCAGTTTAGGAATCCCTTAACGGACAGAACCAGGACAATTTTGCTGGATGAAAGGTCATTCCATGTTTGTTCTTTTGCTTCTGCTCTTTTCCTAAGGATCAGTCCCTGGCAGCTGACTGGTAATGAGCATGGATGTGCCTGTGTTCTGACTCAATGCATCCTCACATCACACATACCTTTAATTTTTGGATTGTAGAGGATTGAAAGTCAGTGGACTTTATTTTCACAGCATGCTTTAATAAGACAGAAGTTTTCTAACTGCAGTGATGAATCTTTACATTACTAATTGTGATCAATTATACTGTGGGTATAATTCTCAGCATATAAAATAAAGATTTGGAGCCACAGCTTTATTCTGTTTTTAACATCTTTGTCCCTTGAAGGTATTTTAAACTTCCTTTGGTAACATGTGACTATATTATTAGCTTTACCTCAGTGATGCATTGGCAGACTTATTTATCCAGGCAAAATAATTATGCAGAGTATGGTAATATGTAAAGAGGGCAAATAAAACTCTTTTGCTCTGATGAGTAACACCCAGAAAACAGCCTGGATCTAGAAAATAAGAGTCTCAGATCTGTCTTCTGAAGTCTGCTCCCACTGCAAATGAGAGCCCTGTTTCAAGTTGGAGGAATATTTCTGGAAGTACTAGTTTAAGAAGTTATAGGAAAATGGGAAAAAGATGGAAGTGAAAAACAAACTGTGAACAAAATTGCCCATCCATACTGCTGTCCAAAGGAAGACAGTGGTTTATGCAAGACTTAGGTAACAGCGTTATGCCTCCATTCAAGTTACTGCAGCCACAGAGATATGATCTGACAGCCTGAGCTACAGCAGCGTACTGCAGGGTTTCATTCTTTTTATTTGCTTAGAAATCCATCCTCTTGTGATGATGCCTGCAGTATTGATAGTGCCGTGTTGACAAAGGAAGGAAAATAAAAGCATGAATTTCTAGTGGGCAAATCAAAGTGTGTAACAGATCTTCGGATAGTGGCTCTACATTTTACCTTTTCCACTCCTGCAATCAATACTCTTATCTCACCGTGACTGCAATCCTACCACCTCAGGTGCTCTGAGCAGGAAATTCAGCTGTCAAACTCCTCTTGCTGTTTTACAAAAGGCCTGCTATCTGTTCTTTACAGATACTTTCCAAGCTTTTATGGGAAAATCTTGGGTTTATGTTACCATGATGTAAGACTAAGTGTATTGTGCACGTATGGATTATGGAGCTGTGCCATTAGTGCCAGCGAATTATTCTGTCTGGAACCCTCTTAAGGGTTTGGAGAGATGTTCACAACACTGTGTATCATTATTTTAACTGTAATTAATACTCAAGACATAAAATTAGGAGATGCAGAAACAATGCTGACAAACTGAAAGTACCTAAGTGCTGAAGTCCTATGTTGGAGATTTTTTTTGCATCCTACTGCCTGTGAGTGTTTCTTTGTTGTTGTAAAGTAGACTTTAACCAGCAGGTGTTATCCACAGGTTTAAAAGTAAACTCAAGCCTTATGCAAGCTTTTTCTATATTTTTGTGTATATGTGTGGGAAAATTACTAGATATTACATATATATATTTTTTTTTTAATTATCAAAAAGCTAAAGGTTATACATAGTGTAGAAATGAGCTATGTTCATGAGGAAAATTACAGACAGACTACAGACAAGGTCAAGAGTGCACATCACCTCCTAGTGAAGTACTAAACTACTTATTTTTTGAGTGTCTGTAATAGACACATCAAAAGATGGGGAATAATAAGATAGAACTCTTTAGTGCCTTCAGAGAATCTCATCTGAAGGGAACTAAGAATAACAGTTCTAATCCAGCCATTTAATTAACATTTTCATGAACATAACATCAGAGACCTCCACACATTACAAAAGCACTTTCAGGATAGTTAGATTTCCTGACTAACAAAGACTTGGACATTAAAAGTTGCGTATCACACTGTTCAGAAGGAGTAATTCTCTCCAAAATCTAGACATTTTTAAACTAAGGAAGTGCAGCTATCTGAAGTTTGCCAAACTAACACAAATAAATATTCTTGGCTGTTATAATTCAAATTTTTTTTGTTTAACTGAATGAAATATCACCCTACTGGACCAGGTAGTGACCTCTAGCCATGGCAGTTATGAATATTCTTAAAAAAAGAAAAAGAGTAAAAAAACAAGGAAAAAGTCTCAGATCGTGGCAAGAAGTGTGAGACTGAAAGCAGAGATATAGTATGGTATCCTTTAGTTTATGTGTCTGAAGAACACTGTCTGAGCAAAAGAAATTCAGATGAACTTGCAACAGTGGCCAAACAAGACAAAATAGACCTGCATGGTGGAAACATCCATATAGTGTAACTACCATTAATACTTGCTGTCACTCTCCTGCTTCTGTTTTGCTAGCTGTCTATCACCAACTCTTCAAACAACCACTGGTACTGAAAACACAGCATGCTAGGGAGCTGGTGGATGAGTCACTAAAATGTTAGCAAAACCACGTCCTACCTGCCAGTTGGTTTCTCTCCTTGATTCTGAATATCTGTGCTTGTAGAAATCCTAGTATTCTTATTTTGGAAAAGCAAGATCTTGCTATTGAATTTGCTATCTTGAGTTAGGCCACTCATAATATGCATTTCCCACCTTGGCTCAGATACATCTTAGTCTAGCTCATTAATTTAAAACACAGCTCATCTGCATATGAGAGATATTTATATTATGTATATTAACAGAGATAAAAGATTGCCATCCACTGTTTCTCTCACATTCAGCTGTTCTCCCCAGGAGATTTTCATTTATAGTCTGTTCCTTCTTAGTATATATTACAGGCATCCAAGCAGTATGCTACATGGGCATCACATACACAAGAAATCAATATACTATTTGCCAATATACTATTGGCAATTTGTAGCCAATAACCTTACATCTTGGGGAAGTTTAGCATCAGGGGAAAAAAAGGGCATTTTAACACTTTTTATTCAGCTGTAGAGTGGAGGGCTCTTATCCTCTTAGCTTTATGAATATTTCAGACAGGAGTAGGCAACAGGAAGCTCTCCTCTTGTATAGATTAGGGTGAGAGACTAATAGCATTACACTTAGTATGTCACTAAAACTTATGGAATGAAGGTAATTTTCCTTTTCTGTTTTGAAATCAGCTATACAGTAACAGCAAAGACAGACTGAAATACAATATAATCTAGAGAACAATGAATAAAGGAAAAATATGTTCCAATAAACCTTTGTTCCTCCCCACCTCCAGTCCTTGCTGGACTTATATTCCCAGAATAAATGTGCAGCTGCCCATACTAAAAAAATATCTCCCTGGCAAAATCACAGAATGGCAGAAAAAATTTGGTTTCAGAGACCTCTGGAGATAATCTTGTCCAACCTCCTTTTTGAAGGTGGCATTTCAATGTTAGAACATGCTGTTGTGATTGGGATTACACAACTGATCTTGTCAACACACAGCAGTGCTTGGAAAATTTGTTAAGTGTTTGCCTCAATACTTTTTAAGATTTGACATAATATTGGTGGTCTCACTGTGGTTTTGACTGATACTGTAACAGATCTGACAGAGAAGAACATTACAGAATTTATGATCCTCTGCTTCCTGGGACAAAAGATCTTGTCTAAAAAGTATGAATCTTCAGTACATTGGCTTGTCAAAAATTACAATGAATACCATGCTCCCTAATGCTATTTTCTATTTCTGTATCTTAATTTCCTCATAGGCTTGAGAGAAAAATCTTCAACACAAAGGTGTTTATTTGTGTTTCCATCTCACATGCCACATCCACATCCACTTCTGGTCCCAAACTGCCGTTTACATGAATCCCCAGAGTTGCAAAATAACATGTTTTCCATGCCCAAATCTACCAGAAGTTAACTTAAGCTGCCCTGACATCTACGGAACTGAATCTATCTCATCTTTTCAAGGAAAGGCAATCAGAATATTTTGGGAAAAAAATTAGAAATGTTAACGTTGCAATTATACCAGTGTTACCTTGCAGTGAACCCCAAAACAGTCTAACACACAAAATTATTAGAGAGGTTTCATGCATCCTCTACAATATGCATTTCAAAGACCTGTCACAAAATAGCAGAACTGCAGTTTCTGTCTCATTGAGTTTCGCTTTGAGCAAGGCATCAGCAAATCCCAAAATCTAAGAGTAAAACTGTTATTATTTCATATTCCAGTCATTGTTAATGATAGAGGCTCCACAGGTCTTCATTGTTGTTGTAAATTGCAAGTTTAGTGACACCTGTGTGGGGTTGTCATCTGCAGTGAGTTCATTCTGAACTGCCCACTCAGAACTGTGTTCAATGCATCTGAGGTATGACAAGAGACAAAATTCAATTTACTGCTTCGGAAATGAGTGTCTCTCTCACACACATTTGAGAAAAAGATGAAAATACCTAATTTCCAATATGCGTAACTCTGAATGGTTCAAGATTATTTAGGTTTCATTACCTTGGCCATCATATACCATAGAAGCAAATATTTTCACAAAGAATCTGAAGACGGGAAACAGAGACATCGCCAATGTGAAAAAATGGAAAAGGGAAAGCATGCTTTTCAGGAGCAAATAATTAAGGATATTAGCAACAAAACTGCAGGAAAATTATTTCTACAAGAGTATAAATACTTTTCTTCCTTTGAATGTATGAGTTGGGTTCTCAATATTAGTAACTGGCAATTAATATTAGTGTAGAATCCAGATTTATTCAAACATACCACTAAAACCGACCAGTACTACTCGGGTTCTGGCAAATTATATGTATTTTTGATTCTAAGCTAAATAAAACTATTATAGTTCCGAGGTACTCTAAATACTTTACAAGGCTTACAATTCTTTGCTTGCATCAAAGATGGTCCTTAAAAGATACATACATATGTACTGAAGAAGAAGGTGAAGAAAGTAGAAATTTTTGCTGGGAAATGTAATTTTGATTAGATATTTTCCATGCACCATGGTTAATAGAAGAGTATATATATGACCTAGAAGAATATAGTGTAAATAGACTCTAGAAGCTACTTTTTCTTATAAGTAAAAGGTTTTTTAAAAAGGTTTTTTAAAAGTTTTTTTTCTTATAGGTAAGGTTAAAATGGAGAGGAAACCTTGGTCATATTCAGCTGTGGAGACAAAGGAAAAGAGGTTATTTGAGAAACAACTTTGAAAGATTTCATGTTTGCTAAAAGGAGTGCTCAAAAAAATATTACTACACTGGCCAAATAAGGACTTTCAGCTTGCTTAAGATTAATTTCTTACAGTATTATTAAAGGAGACTCAGTTCAGTAATTCACTTCTCATACAATTTTATTCTTTTTTTTTAAAGGATAAAACCATCAATTTATATCTCCAAAGAAACATAATTTAACCACCTGAAACATGTGGAATTAGAAATGTACTCAATGATCATATTAAACAGCTCTCTCTTAATGTGCAGCTATGTGCAGTTTAGCAATGTCAAATCATTTTTTCAGGGTTTTTTGAGAGCTGTTTTAAAAGGACCTTTTTTTCTCACTGAAATTAAAAGATTACCTGTCTTTTAGAGATCCCATGTGCATAGGTTGAAATTTTCAAAACTGCCTAAAAGATACATAGTTCCCATTACCAGGCAAATAAAATGGATTTAGAGTTTAAAATACCTCAGTTAGAATGTCTTTCCAGTTAAAGCTTTTGAGTTAAAGTCAAGATTCTTAAAGTACCTTAATGAGAAACTAATATGAAATTTCATTAATAATATGTTTTCATAAAGCTCAGGAGACTGCTTGTAGCTCTGACTTATCACTGCTTTGAATTCCTTTTGCAGATGGTAGGGAAATCAGCCATAATATTTATTAATATCCTAAACATGCTTTAATATCTATTAATCATTCATTAGCACTTCACATTCAACATTAGGAAGTGATAATGTCTTTGGTTTATTAATTTCATTATTTACATTCACTAGTGGATTTAAGACTGCAGTATAAGTGTAAGCCTTTCTCATTAAAATAACGTGTGCAGATCTTTTTTTCCATTTTTGTTCTCTGAAAGCAGAGACAATGTTCCTTTCCTTCTGTCAGATAGTAAGGGTGTCCCTCTTCTTTCAGCAGAAAGAAAACATGGAAGTTTTTTGCCAAGGAAGTGGAAATACGATGTCAATTTGGGTACACTGGAATCTTTTCCATTAATCTAAATGCTGCTGCAATCTATACTGTTTTTAAATAATTGCCACTGTAGAATGATTATGTCTACTGAATGATCTTAGCTTGAACTGCATTTGTTGGAAAGAAATCTCTAGTGGTAGAAGACTCAGTACCAGCAGTATGGTATTACAGATTGCAGATTGGAAGGACAAATAGTTCAGAGGAGAAAGATGTTGCTGGTCCTAAAGCAGCTTCCATGTAAAGCTGCAGAAATTAGTATAGTGCTAAAAGAAATGCAATAGTAATGTAGAAATTAATTTTGATGGAGTAGCAGCTTATCCAAGGTTTGCTCTGCATTTGTGTCTGTCAAGCTGACAGCAATGAGATACTAAGAACGGTTGTACTCAGGAATACATGATATGAATATAAAAAGGACAGAAAGTCATTTGCATTGGTGTGGCTGCACTGAGTCAGTAAAACTGCTTTTATGCTATGGTTTAGTAATTCAATAGCATGTAGCTTTCACTGAATTTCACTGAAGTTTTTGGAGTTGGAAGGGACCATAGAGATCATCTAGTCCAACTCCCCTGCCAATGCAGGACCACCCAGAGCATGTCAGAGCATGCCTCTCAGGACTGCATCCAGACAGGTCTTGAAAATCTCCAGAGAAGGGGACTCCACAAC
>BJBW01011415.1:2885-33043 GCA_004320125.1 Scolopax mira
CATGCAAGAAGCATTTTGTTTTCCTTCTGTCAGTAACTTCTACTTGCAAGCACGCCAGGTTTTGTAGACTTGACACCAGAATTTTGGAAGCCTCTTCAGAAGGAGCCTCAGAGGAAAGCAATGGAAAGGGAGACCGAAAGCAAAGATGGCAACAAAGAAGAAGGCCAAGTAAGAGAAGCAGTATCAGGCCAAGAAGGGATAAAGCTATTTTATTTTCTCCTGAGAAATTAAAACTATGATCAATTCCATCTGTCACCAGCTGCACCCCACAAACCAGGCACACACACCTCCAAACTTGCTTGTGTCAAGTGTTTTATTTGCCATTTCCATGCTCCATTCCTGCATTTTGCTCAGTGACAGGTCCGAATTCCAAAGCAGAGTCCCAGAATTACAAAACATTGGCTAATACACAAGAGACCTCAGTCGTGGACCCAAGAGGAGTTTCCCTTCTATCCAAGGAGATAAGCAACTCTGGCTCTTCCACATCTTAAACTAGTGTCCTAATCCCAGGTTACGGAAATTGAGGGGTTAATAATTAGTCACCATGTTTTTCTCCATTTTTCACCAAATTAAACCCAAAAACCGATCCAAATTTCACAAATGTTACTACAGTTAATATGAGTTATAGTAGTTTAGTCCTTACAGCCTCTTAATTATTTTTTTACTCTTTAAAATACAAGAAAATTTCACCTCACCTTGAAATATTTATTGACTTCTTAGCTGAATACTTCATGCTGATTTTAAAGAACACAGTACTTTTTTCTCAACGCTTCTGTTAAGTACAAAATGGCAATTCCACACTCTCAGGTACGCTCTCAGTACAACAGAAAGAATTTTTCATCTTCCACAAAGCAGACAATCAACACTGACTACTGCAGAGAAATAACACGTTAAGAATGAGTTTTTTCAAAGGTCCTTAAGTGATTATGGAGCCTACACAGCTCCCATTTAAAGTAATAAAAACTATGTGTCCAAATCTCTTAAGCAATTTTGAATCCTTCACTACTCTGTGAAAGATTTTCCCAGTTTAAGAGCAGTAAGTTTAGAGCAACAAATTGATAAAATCTGACATACAAAGGATAGACTTCTCAAAGAAAAAGTGAGCATTTTTTTTTTGGTGCCTCAATTATCCTATATTTTCTACCCACAGGAAAAAAGCCTCCCCGTATAGCATGCTTACTTCTCCAACAAAGCTCTAAAAATATACAAGCAGAATAAGATTTAGAAACAATTATGTCATTTCTATATAAGCTATAACACTTTTTTCCCTTTTCTACTTAGTATATTTTATCTGCAAAACAGAAGATGTCCAACCTAGATAAAGCAAACTAACAGCAAATTTCTGAATTCTCTGTTCAATCTAATCAGTTCAGAGAGCAGTACCTATTTCATCCCTCTTTCTGCCCCCAATTATTTTTTTTTTTTAATAAAATGTCTTTTAAGGTGCTAGAAATGCAACAGAGTTATGTCAGTGCTGTCATTCAGCCCGATTTAAAGAAGTTGGGTCCATAAAAGGCTGAGACAGTAAGGTAAGGGAGGTACAATTTCTTTCCCTGATGTTAAAAAGAAGTCAGTGTTGTTTATTTATATACAACCAGCACTGTATCTTGAAAAAATCCACCTGTTCAAGTATTTAATTTAAAACAATCTTTTATACTGCCACATATGGTTCTAAATATTTAATGTTTTTTTAGCAGACAGGTGTATGGAGAGCCAGAGAACAGACACAACAAAAAAAAAAGTTAAACAAAGTAATTATTGCAAGTCAAACATTTTAGTGGAAAGAAATTCTTTGGTCTACCTTTTGGAAACATCAAGGTTACTATTTAACGAGAGATAACTCGAATTTTTTCTGTGGGAAATCAATTTCATTTCGTAAGACCTAAATACATACACGTTAATATAATTGCCAGTGCACAGCCCAGTTTGGAGACTTGAATGCTATATAACTTGCTTGGAAATTATAACATCAAACCATCTACACTTCATTCGGGGCTCTCTTTAGGGGCACTTTGTTGACCAGTGGCAAAAGCTTTGGATCAAGTTTTAGAGATTCCAGACTTCAGTGGTTCCTGTGCTCACTCTCACTGAAACAAGGAAATACCTTAAAAGTAGCTAAAATATTTTAAATAATGCAGAATACACATGGCTTCCATTTGCTTTGCTCTCAAGAAAGGCTAAACATTCTCCTATATTTAAGGATATTCTCATATTTATTTTTTTTTAGTCATAAAATGGTCCAAAACAAAGCAAATAACAAGCATCCAAGTACAGGGGTAAGAGAAAATAAGCATCGAAAGAAAATTTTTCAGAATATGAGAAGCATGGGTAAAAAAAATAAAGGTTTGAATATGCTGTGCTACACTAGTTATTACCAACATACCTGTTCAAATTAAATTAACACAGACATGCATATATCAAGGTATACATAAACAATAGACTATGCTGTGTAATCTAAGAAATTACTGTTATTTGCCAGTAATTCAATCAGCAGAAGCCCATTCTGTTTATCAGACATAACATCCAGTACTGTGTTGCAGTGTTTTACTTTCTGGATTTTTTTAATATCAACTGAAGTAAAAGAAAACAAAAATACCTTTTACAGTTTCACACCTGCTTTTTACTTGGTACTGCTAACATTAGACATGAATTACGTGGAACAATCAAATATAAAGAGCAATTTAGTCTGAACACTAGATTCAGTTTTTACAGAAGTCATTTTATTTTTCAGCAGAAAGTCATTTTCAAATACATCTCTGCTCTTTTCCCCAAAGACTGAAATTGTAATATTTCCCAAATTCTTTTAAGTGTCATTTTAGTATTCTCTGCCAAGCAACCACAATCTTATGATTAAAAAAACCACACCTTGAATAGTTATGCTCCAGATAGTTTTCAGATTATCTACATACTAACTTACACTGCAAAGGCCAGATATTTCACTAAAACTTAAAATTCTGCATATTCTTCTCATACACCAAAGAGTATCTAATGAAATAAAGTCTTCCTAACATTTAAATTATATTTCCTAACATTCTGGGTATAAAACAGCTGATATTAGCTTTACTTGACCGTGTTTAGAAGCCATCCTAACATCCACATCAAATGCCAAGAGCAGGCAGGTGGCAATAATAAGAATGAAGATAAACTGAAGCGACAGAGAAGAGGCAGCACACCAATTCTTGCACATCACCCAGACCATAAGGACATCTCAGAGGATGGGGAGATACCATTATATCACTCCATATTACATTCATCTTATCTCTCCTTCATTTCCTCAAAACGGGAGGTCACCACAATAACGTTACTTTTTAATACAAGTGAATTCTTGATAAACATTCAGTGACCTTGTGCACAATCCAAACTAATATTTAATACATCTCTCAGATCATATACTTTAAATATAATACTGCAGCGATTACCAAAAAGTAGCTCATATGAGCATACTGCACATAAAGATTTGTCTAATAAAGGTGATTCCAGATCCATTTGATAGTATTACCTTTATGGAAACAAAAAGTATGAACTATATAAAGTCTGTTAGCAGGAGATAAGGGGAAAAAAGGCAAGAAGATAACAAAGTGCTACCTGTGCATCTTGTGGCTCCACAAATACACAAAGTGTTTTTATATATGATGTGCATGTATATACACACAGGTATGCAAATGTATTTCTATTCTTAAGAAATAAATGGAGAAAGTGTAGTTTAAGCCCTTAAGGGGTAACAGCAAAAGTGCTCCCCAGCACTTGCCTTTGCCATCAAGCTTAGGTTAGTGCTGAGTTATTGGCAAGAAATAAAGATAAAACACGCCCAAGTTTTGAAACCTTGAAAGTTATCACAGGAGAGAGTTGTCATCCATTCGCTCTTTTTACTTACCATCCTACAGGCAGTGAGAAAATATAAGTCACCTATGATCTAGACAGCTTACAAGTATGTAATTCTTCAAGTTAGTTTTAGCATGTTTCTATGTCATCTTCTCCCCCCCCCCATAGGATTTTACAATCCAATTGTCCAAATGTATTTTTCCCTTCACACTCCTGCTATAAAGAAGCCCTTTAAAACCAGAAGAAAACCCCAGCTTTAGCCAAGCAAGGAAACAGTGAAGGTACCTATATGCTTCCAGAGGCTATTTTAAAAAAAAAAAAGTCTCTGATGGATGTGCATCCTGTAGCCTATAAAACACACGGCCATTCTTCCTTTTGCAGTAATTAAAATTCAAAGTGTAGGACACAGAGATGAGATGTTCTCAGCCACAGGACAAATATGGCAAGCAGAGGACTGATCAGATATTAAAAACCTACGTACGGACTCAATCAAGTTTTGCTTCCATAAAACAAAGGGAGGGCAAGAGAATCACAGCTGAGATCTTTACCCCACTTTTCACTGAAGACCAGAGCATCCTGAACATCAAAATCTTCCTTCAGAATCCAGCCAGCTGGTGAGAATGGCAGATCCTCAAGAAAATGCATTTAGTCTAAAACATTCTGAACACCATCAGAGCAGAGAGTTGCTGCACTCACTAGTGTCAGGCACCGGAAGCTTCACCACCCATTTCACACTTCTTACTCCTCCTTCAGACAGAAGGGCTCTTTATCCTTTTTTTCTATAGCCCATGTAATAGCTTGTGTTAATTAGCAGTGCAACACATTTTACTTGAGACTGTTGAGAAGTGGTTTCAGTGACACCAGTCATTTGATTTGTAGCCATTCAGTCACCACTCGGATACAAGTTAAAATTGGTAGGAGTATAAGATGTGCTTATTCTGTAAATTCATGTAGGTGACGTTGGTAGAAGACCCAACATAGGAAACATTTTGAAGGGTTTTTTCCCTTTTCGTTACAGAAAAAAAATCCAAGAGAAATCATAACATAACACCCTTGGACAATGCCAAGATCTTTTCAGAGAACCACCACCACCAGTATACCAATACCTCTCATTCCCCAGTATCCAAAATATACCCAGGCTTTGTGCTGGACAGAGCAGGGAGCCTGGGGGTTACGTAGGAGGGGATCACCCCTTATACTCCCTCAAGGTACAGAGCTGTAGAGAGAACACAGTATAGAAAAGAGGGTATTTTTGTATCCCCTGGGACAAAAAGGAGACATCTCCTGCAGTGGCATATGCTCTGCATTCCAGTAGCTGCAGCTCTACACCATTAGCAAGTCATTTCAGAGACTGGAAATAGAAACTTTTTCCTTCTAAGTGCCTATACACCATTACCTGATCTTATGATGGAACACTAACAGCCAAACACTGCTCACCTCCCGGGGAAAAAAAAAAAAAAAAAAGCTTCCACACCACCACAACTCTTTTCCAACATTAAACTGTAATTTGTTCTATGGTTACAGGATAATTTTCTTTCATCAGTGTATGCACTCTATCTATTGCCTTTTGATTAATCATTAAAAATCCATTCTACAGAAAAAAAAAAGAGAAGACAGAGGTGAAATGGTTTATTTTTCCCTAAGCAATGTATAGCATAGATCCTAATAATAGCAACTGTAGGAAGCCAACAAGTGTGGGAATGCCTGGGAACAGTGAGCACTCAGGGCAATGGAAGAGCAGAAGAGGGAGCCAGTGAAGATGACTTACTGAAACAGGACTCACCAGTGCAAGAAGCACTTTAATGAATTTGATTGATGTATTTATAACGATTTCTGCTGCTTCTGAATCAAAGCAGCACATCTGTAGAAATTCAGGGGTATCCTGGAAAGCATCCTCACAGACATTTTTCCTTTCCAGGCATGCAACCTGCACCAGTCCCTGCAGCAAAGGCTTCAACAACTCCATTCAGCATCCTCCACTCCCACTGGTGACAGCGAGGAAGGATGCAGAACACTCAGCAGAGGCTACAAAATTCACCCAGCAAGGAGAATTTCAGCAATACACAGGAGGTGGCAGCTGGCTGCAGAGCACCCAGCACCAGATGGTTTAAGTGATTGTACCTTTTCGTCTTCATGCTCCGCAGATCAAACCCATCAAACCCTGCTGTATGAAGTCAGCCCAGCTGTTCTGCAGGTCAGAGCACAGATGTATAAATAAGAGCTCTCTCCAACTGCAAGCAATTAACATTTTAAGTCACTGTCAGCATTTTAAAAAGACCAAGAAATTAAAAGAGCCCATAATGCCATGTTTACTTCAGCTCAAATCACATAAATTTCTCTGCTTGCAAACCAACTCTTGAATCAATTAATTTTTTTAAAAAAAAATGACAAATACTTAATCCTAGTAATCGTCAACTTTATGTTCAAGACATAAATAGAAATGGGAGCTCTTATAGATAGGTGCTTCCTGTTTAATATAAAAAAAGTCCTGAAAACTACCTCTACTGGATAAGGCACAATAAGCAAAATTCCTTTGCAGCTACTTCTGCAGTTTCCCTGTAGGTAGATTATAATAGTAAGTCATAACTGATTTATTTTAAGTTATCTGCATGTGTTAAAATCTCACCACAGCCCTACGCCTTTTCACAGAAAAAGCAGGAAGAAACAGCATTAGGTTCTCTCTCCAGAACTTCAAATAGCAGATGGCAAAATGCACAAGAAACATCTCCACTAGGTAAGGGAAAAAAAATATACTGCCATCAGTGAAGCTCAGCAACATGGATAGGACTATAGGACCTCAAACCTGGCCTAAACCACAACATAAAAACCACAATAGTGCTTAGCTATTTTTCATAGAATCATAGAAAGGTTTGGGTTGGAAGGGACCTTAAAAATCATCTAGTTCTGACCCCCCTGCCCTGGGCAGGGACACCTCCCACCAGAGCAGGTTGCTCCAAGCCCCATCCAGCCTGGCCTTGAACACCATGCATTGAATCAGTGTAACATAAGTGGAAATAAAACTAAGGGATTGCTATTTTATGCTTTTAACACCTGAAAAATGGCTTTAAAATCTAAATAGTCATCTTGATAATCAAGGTTTTTAAGACTTCTGAATTTTATAGCAAGTGTTCAATATTAAGTGCTTTTTTTTTTTCCAAATGACATATATTGCTTGTTTTAAAAAGTTCTCTCCCTTACTTTCCAAAATTAATTTTCAGAGTGAGCTAAGAGATGGCAAGTAAAATGTTCCATTTTATATATATATGTACATGTGCACATAAATACACATACAAGCACATATTTTCAAAACTTATTTGTTGCTTCTCTCCCAACCACATCACAAAGTTGGGGAAAAGTGTAAAGCGAAAACTTTTGTCAGAAAAAAAGGGGGAAAGGATGAAGACATTCCAAAATACATTGAAATGAAGTTTTAGAAACAACTTGAAAAGTATTTTTTGGCCACTAGTTTAATAAGAAGAGACTTCTGCAGCCAAAAAGAAACAAAATTATATGTGTCTCTGGAATTTAACCTACCCAGATGAAGGTCAATGAAAGAGCACAGGAAGGCAGCAAAGTGACAAGTTTCTAGTTTCACTGCAAAGGTTGAAGAAGGGATCAAGAAGAGATCCTGGGGGGTGGAAAGGCAAGAGGTTGTCTATGGAAGGAAGTAGAACAGGTGTTCTGCTGAAACACTAAAAAGGCATAGCTAGCCAAGTGAAAATATGGAGCTCTAAATGTCTTGTACAAATTACTGATTTTCTTTCAAATAGAAACCAGTAAAAAATAAACTCATTCTGGATGATGGTGGTGGCAGACTTGGCTGAAAAGAGACACAGTTGATGCCTGCCAGGAGGCGAAAACCCCAAAGAACCAGCACCACCAAGAAAGGCTGGGAAAGCTCAGTGCCCCGAGCTCTGCTGCACTCCCTGGGCTGGGTCCTGCTTCCAGAACTCAATGATCACACAGATGGACAGAACCGTCTCCATCCCACCTCCTGCTCCAAGAACCATCACTCGGTACCACACGCCAAGGGTGAAGTTCTCCTCCACCAGCAGCCACACAGCCAACATTGCTGAGCTTGCTGACAAGAGCAGGAATGGATGCTGTAAAGTAATGGATTTAAAAAAGAAAGCAACAGAATCACATGTACATGACTGGTATTTTATATGACCATTAAGCTCTAACACCATCTATAATAAGGTGTTAGATATAAGGTAAGAAAACACCATCTATAATAAGGTGTTAGATATAAGGTAAGAAAAAAATACCTTAAACAGTCTATGCCTAATTGCTGTGCATCATGACCCATTTAGGAGGCCTAACTTAGAATTAAAGTTGCTGCACAGTTTAAGAACTTTCTGCTCTGTGTATTTAACAGCCTTGATAAAGTCATTCTATGGAAACCTAAATATTTTCCTTCCAAGCAGACAGATATACCACAGTTCTACACTATCCTGGCAGTTTATTCTCCTAAGGAAAGAGAGCTGATGTTATAAAGCTTAAAGAGTAACTTAGTGTACATGCATTAATTTGAATATCGGAGTTTATGTAGTTCAAGACAACCAAACCAAACTTGGTTGAGCACTGCCCATGAATGCTGCTGAACTACTTTCAGGAGTTAAATCTTCAAAACTTAATTGCCTACGTTTTAGATGACAATAGGAGCAGTCACAGGAGGAGACATTTGCATACCATTATCCTCAATGCATAGGAATTACATATTTAAGTCCTTGTCAGAGTCTGCGTTATCTTGTCATTCTAAGACACAACAAAATTGAATGTCACATTTAACAACTGGAACGATCTCCAAACACTAGTTCGTAATTGACAACGAACAAAGGCTCTTCTTATAGTCGTCTCAGATCAATATTCAGGATTTATTGCCCAAATGAAAACCTAGCCCCTTTAGCTGTGCATATTTACATGTAATTATGTTATAGTATGAAGCACATTTGTAGGATAGGTTTACAAAGCGCATATTATCCAGTTGTATATGGGGCACACACACTCTTCAAATGTTTCATTTGATATTGTATTTTTTATAGTCCCCTCATAAATGGCTGTAACACATTAGTCTTCACAGCATCCCATGAAAAAAAGAAGGACCTATCATCGATCTTATTTTCCCCAAGACACTTAATGACTTGCCCCAAGTCACGCAGGAAATCTGGGATGATGCAGGGAATGGCTCCTGGGATCCCAGAAATCCCATCTCAATATTCTGGCCACACTGCCATCCGTCCTCAGCTGTACTTAATACAACTAAATTACTGATGGCAAGACACAGCAGAATCTGACTTTCAGATGAGCCGATTTGTACAACGAGTCAATCCATAACTTTTGTCTCCTTCAGACACTTAGATAGATGGGCTGTATGCCCAGCATGTTATAATAACCCTGAAAAGCTTTTGGCTCAGATTGCAAACACATTAGCATTAACTTAAATCTGCTGCTTTGTTTACTATATGAGATATCTGCTTCTGCTCTATGCCTGAGTGATACCAATTAAAGAGACCCAATTACAGAAGAGTTTACAGCCTGAGACAAACACTAATACAAAATTTTGTAAACTTTAGCTGGTATTTATTCCTTCAAAGCATTATGCTCTGACAGTCACCCTTTTCTCTTCTAGACTGTCATGGACTTGCCACGATCTACATTCAAAACCTTCACAAAAAAAGTGATTAAGAAAGCATTAGGTGCTGGGACCACTCCTGCTGCTTCCCAAACACATCAATGTGACTCCAGTCTTGCATCCGTATGACTACAAATTACCAATTTAAGCTGCCAGAGAGCAAGACAGGAAAGTCACCTAACATCCTGCTCTTTTGACTGTTTAAACCCATTACTGAGTCCCCACATCCGTACAGATACTCAAGTAAATCACTCAGTGGGAAAGGACACCATTCAGTAATAAGAGGCTTTCTTATTTCTTTAGAGTTCCAAGTGTAGCAGGCCTGGGAGGGGTCTAATTACGCTCAGAACACCCAAACAGCAGTGGAAGAAGTAATTTATTGACCTTATCAGTGCAGCTTAATGCACAGACTGAAAAGACAAGTCAAGGATTGTATCCAGGTTGCCAGGGCAAGCAGATTGCCTCAAGCCAATGAAGTTATCTGGCAAAACTTAGAATAAAAATTTATAATAAAAACATCCTTTGCTTTTACTGGTTTTGAATGAAACAAGAGAAAGGTAAGTTATGATTTATTATTATTTTTAGATGCTGAGAAACAAGTTCAGGAATCGTTACCAAGACACCCTCCTGGAATCCACAGTCACTAATTAGCCAGATGGGCAGCTAGGGAGCCCATCCAAAAATCTATCCAGGTCAGAATGCTTTTTATCAATTGTAGCAGCCTTCAGATCAAGCCCTAGAATATCAGTGATGACTTGACCAGTACTGGCTTGCCATCAGGTGCCAACCTTCACACAGCTCTGTCCTTTTGAAAGCACATAGATGTGGAAATAAGAACCATATACAATGCAAAGCCAAAATAGCATAGAACACAGATTGGCAAAAAAGGTTGTTAAAATGCGGGGTTTTTTTGCTTTTTCTATACTAACCAACTCTAGCCTTGTGATACCAAAAGAAATGGGGGTTTCTGAGCAAGTGCAACAGTATCATGAAACATTTTCCATCAGTTACCACAGGCTACCTCACTTCCAGTACCACCTCCACAAAGACCAAGCCCGTTTTGCAGAAAAATGAGAGAAGCAAACAGCAACAGGAGCATTTCAGACACGAACCCTATATTCAGTCACTCGTGGCAGTTTAAGCCTGTTCTTAGAATAGGTTTTCCTTCTTCAACACTCTGACCCAAAGAAGAACAAAACGCATCAGCTGTCTAGTTAGAAATAACCAACGCTAAATTAGGAAAGACAAATTTACATCACTGGTAATTCCTTTTTTAAGCTCCATATGAAAAGATAGGAAACCAGAAGCAAAAGCCCGGGTTAAAACAATCTGTATTTCCATCAACTGACACACCCAATTCAATGCTTCATCCTCAGCTTCTGCACAGTCAGAACCTGTACACTGCTGCCAACCAAGCCCTAAGCCTGGAAATCATTCGGTGAAACACCTCACACGAACAGCCTCTGCATTCAGCTGTTTAGTATCACTAACTACTGTTAGTGCTTGATCATATTATGAAGGAAATTAAATAGGAAGCAGGGGACTTAAAATACTTGACTACTGCTCACGCCCCTTGAGGATAAAGAAAGGAAAGCAAGAAAAGCTCAGGAGCTGAGGATATTTTGCTTCCCTCAAGCCCTCCTTCATTTAAACGGAAGATTCGGGAAACCTGACAATCTCCTCCAGCAACCCCTTCCCATCACATTAAGCAGAAAAAAATCTCGTGGACAACTCTTTACAGTGGGTACAAGGATTACTGACAAATCTCCCCCTGCATCTTCCCACTCATCACGACAAACATTCTCACCCAAGGGCTGGAGAAACACAGAGTTTGGCACAGCAGAGGCAGACCCCCCCTTCCACACCCAGGGCACCTGCATCTACCAGCCCTGGAGTGCCTTGGGATGGCACCGAAAAGTCTCCCTGCATCTAGCCATCTAAAGGGGGGCTTGCTATCCCGTGCCCCCCTCCACCTGACGTATTGCTCGGCCAGAAGGCAGACTTCCTGTTCCTACTGAGAAAAATCAAAGTTTCTGATTATTCCTCCCCGCTCTTCAGGGCTCGGTGGTTTCTTACCCAGTACAAGTTCTGGGGTTGCCGTCGACAAATACCAATGAGGAAAAAAAACCCGTCAACACCACCACAAAAATAAAAAGACAACAACAAAAAAAAAACCAATCACCCCACCCACAGCCACCAAGCAGAAGACCCTTACAACTAGAGGGGAAAGGGACCCGGGTGACTTACACGCCGGTGTCTGTCCGTCCGCAGCGCCGCCTTCCAGCGATCCTCCCGGGAGTGACAGCGGGGGACAGCCCTCCCTCCCTCCCGCGATGTCACAGCCACCTCCCACAACGCGAGTGGGAGGGAGGGAGGGCACCCAACCCACTCCCCCCCCCCCCCCCCCCCCCCCCCCCCCCCAGTTTCTTACTGGGAGAGGAGAGGAGAAGCACTGGGATGCAGAGAGCGCGGCGTCCAAGAGGCTATAAACACCACGCACGCCAAACACCAGTTTGGATTCCCCTCTGCCCACCCACCGACTGGGAAGGGGGTACGACCCCGACTTCTCTTTGGCCGGACAGAAATGTGCCAGAGCTGGGGAGGGGGGATGAAAAAGGGAAAGGAGCGACTGGGAGAAGTCTGGACAGAAGGAAAGGCAGAGAGCAAACATCACCACCACCACCAGCAGAACAGCACAACACAGAGACCCCCGCCTCCACAGCTCCCCGTCCTGTTCCTGCCCGTGGTCTGAAGAGCACACAAGGTGGGCTACTCAAATAAGACTGACAGAAAGCCAACAAGCCCCCCCTACAAGGTAACAAAATGTAAAGGGAGCTTAAGCTTATGCAGTATCAAAAAGGTCACTTGATATAAGCGTCTCGTTAAAGCGGCTTTTTTACCCCCCACCCCCCCCCCAGTGCCTTGCTGCCTATTACTTGGGATTTGTTTCCCTCTCAAATGAACTTTAACAGCCTTAAGGAACAAGTTTAATACAGGAAAGCAGCGGCTAATTTGATCACAAGGATTTAGGTCAGCTTCAGTTCAAGACCTAACCAGGTCTCGTTTAAGTAAATGGCTGCTTTTCCTACCAGTTTAGCTGGGGGCCCTGTGTTCATAACCACACACACAGCAAATCAACAGCTTTCAAATACATTTGCTGCTCCAGCCAATCCTTCACATTTTATAAGTCTCCCTTCTGAGCACAAAATAAAAACCAGCAGGACATGGCTGCAGCAGAGAACAGAGCAGGTCAGAGAGGCAACACTCACTCCTGAAGAGAAGGAAATATTCTAAGTCAGCAGCACTAGCATTTGCTTTCTAAAAGGGTTTAAAAAAATACCATCACTTACCTGTCCTCTTTGAACTACGTGGTAACACCTCTCATTCTTCTAATACATCACCACTCCAGCACAGACTGGACAAAGTTTAGTGATATTACAATTTTAAGGCTTCCTCACTGCAATAATAGGATCTAACAGTGAAGGGTATAGGGTATTTTCCCCAGCTGGGCAATTTTCGAAGGAAAAAAGCTCTATATTAAACACCCAAAATCTTGCAGTGCAAACACATGGACCTTGAAGCCTGAATTGTTTCTGTCACACGAGGTTCGATAATTTCGGTAAGAAAATATTAACCCACCACGAAGAAGTAACAGAAGCTGGGTTTTGATGTGCTATTGAAATCAGGAGATTGGAGCAAGGGTTAAAGAGAACCGGAAGCACAAAGAAATGCAAAAATAAACTATTTGTGATGCTGTGCACAATAACTCTGGTCAATGCTATCTGGAACTGATTCTGAGAAAGCTGCATTTAAATATGTGGCATTTCATTTGTTTCTCCTCTATATCCCCCCTCCCTCTCCTTTTCCAGATACATCTAAGTTGTTTCATTCATAGCAGATGAAATCGATAATGCTTTTAGCTCCGAGTCCATAAAGAGTACGGCATCAAGCTGCTCCCCTTCCAAATCTAACCCCTTCCGGAATGAAACAGGAGAAAATCCCAAGTGTAGAAGAAACGCTGGAGCACACCCGGCATAGCCATATTGGGTGCTTTTTAAATATTTTCTATGCCTTTTTTTAAATAAATACATATATTTATACCCATAACAGTGTGACTCTGAAGACGATGTGGCGAGCAAGAATGTTTCAGTGCTCCTCAGTAGACTGCATTGGGCGTCAAGACAGCTCGAGTAGGAGACTCTTCTCTCTTGGGGTGGAACAAGCCATTTTACTAATTAAAGCTGTTCTTCTATGCTTCATTTTCTCCCATTTGAGCAATCCAGTTCCCCCCAGTGGCAGTTGCTTTGCCATGGGCACAACAGGACACATCACTGAGCTCAAGCCAGAGGCTGGTAACTTGTGACTCAGCTCAGGAACAAATTATAAAAAGGCAACCAACCCACCCAACAGGTTACTACCCAAAGATGCATTTCACAGAGGGCATCATATCCATTGAGCTTTAGAGTGTCTTCTCCATCATAAAGTCTTTCTTACATTAAAATTTAACTAGCAAAAAAAACCCCAAACCTGTTGCCAACTAGCAGAACAAGAACAAGGAGCAGTTTTCTCCTTCTAGAGAATGCTTTGAGGGTTTCCACCATAAAAAAAATAAGAATTTTCTTCTTCGTAGTAAGACTACTACAACAAAGCACAATATTTAGCACTAATCCCTTCATAAATAAGCTAGAAAAGGCCAACTCTGAAAGAGCCTTTCACATGCTACCTCCTAAACCATTAAACAAGGAACAATTTTCACCTTCCTGGCAGAGCGAGCCACAGACTGTGAGAAGCACTTGCCAAACACACATTAGCCCATGTCTACATTATAGCTTTGAATTACTGTAGGCCAGTCTTGGGCATTTTAAAGGTGAGTTTGTTGGTTTGGTTTTGTTGGGTTTTGGGTTTGTTGGTTTGTGGTTTTTTGTTTTTTTTTTAATTTCCATTCTTCATGACAGTTACACTTCATTAAAATAATGGCAACAGCAAGGCAGGAGATCCCTCTCAGAAGGTACTGCTGCTAAAGGAATCCATCAGAAGTTTTATGAGAAGCAAATCTATGTTCTTCCTCCGTTCCTGGAGCGTCTCCACCGGTAGGAAGATCAAGATGACATCTACCCACCCATTTGGGTCCTGGCCCACACAAAAACAGAAATTATTAGTTTCATGGTGCCAGTTGTGTCCCTACCTTACCTATCCATCACTAACTCCAAACCAAATCGTACGGGGTCACTTTCATCGAGAAAAAGCATGGCATTTATGTCATTGTCTTCCTCTTCCAGAAACCTGATGTTTTGAAGAGGGGAGCAACAAGAAACATAAAATGCCCAAATTAACAGACAAAGGATGGTGGGTACTCACTTTTTGGTTGAAAAGGTAACTTGAAAGAATTGTTCTATACTCTTTCCATTCTTCTTCACCGTTGTTTGCCTTCCAACTCCTCTCACTCAAAGCCTTACTGGCAGGGGAATCTAACTTCATTTACAGTGGAGGCAAAAGGAAGTTCTCTGGTATTCATTCATTTCCAGCATTATGTCTTTCTAATTAGATTTCTGCACATCCCTGTTTAGTGTCCAGGACATAATTGAAGGAGGTGGTTCCTACACCAGCATGAGCCAACCTGAAGATTTTCCAGAGCTCCTTACAAGAATGAGCAGCTTTCAAACCAATCTATCAGTTCTCCAGGGAGCAGAAGGACAGCAGGTAGCTTCCACCAACATGCCCAGTGATGCCCATTGTGATCCTTGGAAACACACAGACTGGATTTACTTTGTGATAATTTTTATACTTTTTTTTTCCTCCAAGAAAAGCTAGTCTGTTATCACCTCATCCTTTAGACTGTGGAAATCAGAGCTACAGTGCTCTGAGATAATTAGCAGAAATGTGATTTTTTTTCCCAACTTTGTACTTTATAGTAAATTCTGTTGAGTATTACTTTCCCTCAGGCTTTCACCCACTCCAAAGTGCTGCTAACTATCTTTTGGGGATTAATTCACTGTAGAAGCCTTTGGAATGTGCCAAGTGCTACTTGCCCTTGCACATAGATTATAGCAGAGCCAAACTGCCAGAATTTATTGAGAATACTTTTTTCCACTGCACCTAAGGGATGGTTGGGAGCAAGTGTTTTGAGGAAAATGAGCAGATCCTGAAGTCAAAGAGTAAGATGCTGGCAAGAGGTGGTGTGAGCAAGAGGGGATTTCATAGTGTCTTCTATTTCCACTTGAAAGAAAATAGTTTTCAGTATTGAGATATACCCCCTAGCCTACAAATTAATCTGTACTTTTAAACACAAGCTTACTGTTAAACAGTAACAATTAAAACCCAAAGAAACCCCTCCTCAGCACATTATATATTTTAATGGAACCGTCCTTGACATGCGATATGAAGGCAAATTTGTTTCCTGTCAGCCTGACTCAGTCTAATGGACTTTCAAGCTGCAGTTTTTCCACTCCCCTTAATGACTTGTTGCAATGGAGATGAGTGCTCTGCGTACAGCAATGCCATCTTCTGGCACAGTTCCTGTGAGAAAGGGAACTTACTGAATACTGCTTTAAAAAAAAAAAAAACAGCTCCTGTTTGGGGAAAACAGAAACTCGGATTCCACAATAAATCTCAGATTTTCCCCTCTCCATTGCACATACTGTTGGGTTCTAATTGTTCAAGGGACTGAAACGAAGCAGTGAGAATGCAGACAGTGCACTGTAGGGGCAAACTCGCTCAAGTGTCTCTTAAAGGCACACCAAGTACATCACATTCACACAAATTCAAAGGGAAAGCGCCGTGGCTGAAGACACCGATGTGTTCAAAGCTCATCCAATGCAGAAGTGGCAAAAAAAAAAAAAAAAATCCAACAGAGCCAACTTTGCATATTGCTGGGAAAATCCTTTCTGTATCAGCAAATATTTCACACATCTGATTTATTTTACTTTTGTATTCCCAGCCAGAAAGTCTATATTAAGCAACAGCAAAGATTGAAAACACATGCTATTTACATTGAGGAAATAAACAAGGGCTAGAAATTCATAATTTCCTCACAATTCTGACTTTTTCCTGAACCATTTCTATTTGTCATTTGGAACTATAGTAGGATAGGCTTAAGATAAAAATTTCCCGCTAAATCTAATACCTATGGGTTTGGTTTTTGGGGTTGGTTTTTTTTTTTTCCAAAATTTGCAAGGTTGATGCTACAGTATGTATTAAGAGTATAGATTTCAAAGACTGAACAAGAAAGTCAGATCTGAAATAATACTTGAGGAGAAACAGCATTGGGGAATTCTTATTTACTACCCACCCTGGGGATCAGAGATGCTACCATTGCAACCTCAGCCCTGGTTCCTCTGAGGTACAACCACCACCGATGAGACAACAACCAGCAGACAAATTAGAGTTGTTTCCTTTCTCTCGATGACATTTGCATTCTGCAACTCATCCAGTGATCTCAAAAAAATACACTTCAAAGCCCATTAAAACACAACTCACGAAAAAAAAAAAATTGAGGAAGTCTTTTTGTGACTAAAAACCAGACATAATTGTTCATTGCAGCTCTACATAATTATTTTATAAAAGAATAGCATATTTTAAGCCTTTGTGCTTTCACACGAGAAAGGTATTTTGGACTGAACTGTTAGACAAAGCTGAGTGTTCTGCTTTCCTCTCCAACTTTTCTGATGCCTTTCATTGTCTTGCCTCTGCTACTTTCCCACTGTCAGTTTTGTTTTCCTCTTCTCTCTCCCACCGTGTTTCTGTCAGTTCCCATAAGAAAGGGCCTTCCCTAACTTTTGTAGAGGGAAGTTATCTTCTCTTGCTTTTGCTACTGCTCCAAGTTAAATGCAGTTTTTACAGATGGCTCCTTCTCTAAAGGGTATAGAGATCTTCAATGCTTCTAAGAAACCTCTTAACACACATTGCTATGCAAAAAGAAGCCAGAAAACACTTATTTTAGAAAAAAAAATACCAGTTGCTTTTAAAAGAGTAATTTCATAGGGTTTGGACTTGGGTTGGATGTGTGACAAATACCACCAAATCTGTTCGCAAAGCACTTTCACTCCTAGATTTCTGTCTCACGATGGTGAACACGTGAACAAGCTACCCCAGCAGAGGTCACATTTTGGAGGTCAACTATAGTCAAATGCTTTCTGCATCGCAAAGTCCCCGTCCTGATGGCAGCATCAGAAAGGGAGAAGGCAGCAGGAGAGTTTGGATGCTCTTACAGGCACAGCAGAGGAGACACCTGCCTGCCCGTGATACCAGCATGGCAAAGGTGCAGAAAGAATCTACTCCCATTTGGTAAGTTGCAAAACACCAGCACGCTGACATCTTCCAAATCCCAAATCCCTCATCTTTCAATTTGACCTTCCTACGCTGATGCTCACAAAATTCAGGTTTGTATTAATATCAAAGTGGGTGTCTGAATCAGCCTCCTTGGCCTGACATGACTCAAAGCCCCAACAGAAAGCACCTCACAATTTACACTGCTAAAGCATTAAAAAGATATTAGAGGAAGTAGACAGTTTTGCAGGCACCAGAATTGCTGTAGGAGCTGCCCAAATTATTTGAGTTACTTTCAATTGCAACACAAGTTCATCTCCCAAGTCTTAAGAGAATCCATACAGGAAAAGCTGTCCAAAATGATTTCTTAGGTGTCTAATAAAGAGAAAACTCAAGTAAACTGTTTCCCACAGTAAGTGTGTCTAGAGACTCTTGTTCCCATAGACTAAGGTCAAGAGTTGCAGCCATGCTCCTTTCTCTCAGTATTTCTTACTAGTTGATAATCATTCCCTTTCAGAAATTTTATATTTAATCTTTCACAATATCAAATATTTCAAGACTAACATGCTTTGATCAGATTCCCTGCTCATACTCAGACTGAAAGAGGGGAAGTACGTAGGAAGGCACGGCCTATAGTTCAAGGGCATTTTTCAAAAACTGTTTTGATTTATCTGATAAGCCATTTAAGAGCCAGTCTATAAAAAAAAAAAAAACACAAACCAGCCAGACAGGCACTTCCAAGAAAACAAGATTATTACTGGAAGTATCTTCAGTTAAATTAAGTTTATCCTCTGGACACATTTACATACCAACCACTACCACTGTCCTAACATACATGGTAAATAGACTAAATAGACAACCACAGTCACTCCAAACACGAAGCTGAGGAGATGACACTATCAGGTTGGGTTTCAAGGCCCATTCAGCCAAGCATTTTGTTTGTTTCTCCCTCTTTGGGGGGGTATCAGTCATTCAAAATAATACTGCTTGGGACTTACCATCCAAGTTCTCAACCACTGTCTGATTTTATTTCTTTAAGCGTATTTGAATGTTCAAGTTCTGTAATCATCAAGCAACACAGTAAATAGCACAGTTATGTCTAGCAAATAAGACAAAAGGTGTAAATAAGCAACGCTGCAGCACCACAACTGATACAGAGGTGGTGCGACTGACTTTTTGGAAGCTGCACGTGTAGTTTTTCCTTTAGTTTATAAAACTAATTTACTAGTTTTAAAACTACTCCAGTATCTCAGCGATTTAGGCATTAATGCATACAATACTGGGACCAAAAACCAAAACCAACCTCCTCTTTTTTTTTTTTTTAAAAAAATCTTACACTTCCATCTCACCAGTGGCACACCAAAATTAACCATGCTCCCAGCACAATTATATCTGCAAACAGTTGATAATATACCAGGGTGACTTCCAGAGGTGAAGCAGGATACAAACCAGCATGCTCAGTAAACAGCACAGACAAGATGCAGGTGTTTGGAAGCAAAACCTATATTCTTACCTCAGCTATAGCAATTTTTCTCAGTGCGAGAAAACTGCAGGCTACCTGACAGGTTTGGGGTTTTTGGTTTTTTTTTTTTGCAGAGAGATGCAAAATCAAGATCTGGTCTCCAACACCTGTAAATTCAATTCTCATCAGCTTTAAAGAGAGAGAACAATGAAGAACATGTCACTAATTTCAAGATCTCATTATCTGAGCAGTCTTCTCATACAGGTTTAATAGGTTCAACCTCCACTGGCTCTGGCAAAGCTACAGTAAATGAAGACTTCTTTGCCCATGGGGATAACTCAACAGGAAAAAAACCCCATAAAATTACAGCCCACTGTGTTCAGCTACTGATCTGTCGAATTATTACAGTTAGCCCTAAGTACTTATTATTTTGATTTGTTATTTTTTAAGCTTTTTCATATATTGGTTATCTTTTCAGAGATTGACCAACTACATGAACATGGTAAACTTACACATGTGCCTTGAGGGTTCCTCGTGGAGAACTGCTTAACTATTGTCCTTCTTTTGCAAGGGTTTTGCAAGAGCAAAGCACGGAAGACAGTATATTATACACAAACACAGTGTATAATTATACACAATACACAGCACATCTGAAGTATGTACATTTTTCAAATATTTGGCTCATTGAGTTATACAGCTTCTCCTGAAGTTCATGCATCTGGGTAAACACAACCATTTCCCATGTCAACTGGTGTCCAAATTCCTCACAAGTAATCCCAATAACGTAAATTTGGAATCAGAAGTAAAGTATTTGTCTTCTCTAATCACGTAAACCAGTAACCAGCTTCAACAGTATTTTTGTCTGGCAATTCAGCCAAATAGTGCATTCTGGTAGCAACATGCAGCTTGGTTTCTTGTTTTGTTTTGGGGGTTTTAATAGTCCTCATTCCTCCATTCTCATACACCACCACATAGATGCTGATCTGCCCTTTAAAAAGTTACATTTGTTGTAGCCTTTGTTGAGGGCAATACAGGCAAATAAAATGATAAATTCATTGAACTTGCCTAAACCGAGACAAAAATTAACCTCACCTGCTCTTAGCAACATTTATTAGGGCTTAGAAAAGCAGAGAGAAGATTCCCATCTTCCCCAATTCCTTTTTTCCAACTGTTCTGGTCACCAGTGTATAATTTTCACTGGAGTTTTAAAGCCTCACGATGAAGTGGAAAAAGTCTTCAGCCTAGCAAGTGGTTTAAGTAATACTTATCTAGATCCAAGACTGCTTTCACTTCTGGCAGAATATAATCCTCAATTGAGAGATTTAATTGCAATCAAGGGCTGCATTGTACCTTCAGTTGGGCTTGTAAAGGTTTCCCATCTAGAGGGGGTAAGCAGAACTGGCACAAGAAGCCCTGAGCAAACCATTATTCAGTACTTACATGTTAGAAAAGAAGCATTTCTCCCAATGCACACCAATTTTTAGATGAATATTTCTTTGACACTTAAATTGCACAAAAGTGATTATTTTAATTATACATTAAATGGGGTTCGAGTGCAATATTCCCTCATTAACATAATTGAAAATGCAATACAAACATCACCTTTTATAGTTATTCCCTGGCTTCCACTGGATCTTAAGTATAAAAAAAAGTCAACAGCTCAGCTGTCATAATCTTTGTTACCATGGTAAGCGTTCTGCCATACGTAATTCCATCTTCCGACAAACAGGAACCAAAAATAAATATTTGTGTCATATCTAAATGAGAAGATTTAATTTGCCATTCCTGTATCAAAATGTGCTTCTGGAAACACATCCATCTTTGTAATTGGATTAGGTGGGGATTATTTTATGACAGCTACAGATATTAAGAGTTTAAGACAAAGATTCAAGAAATCACCCATTTGCAGTAAGATTTTTTCTTTGATTTCACAATACTTTAATATTTTTTTCTTCTCTAATCCTTTCAACTTCCTACAATGTGCGTTCTACACATGCTTCCTATTAGATTTTTAAAAAAAATACTTTGCCAAAGCAAAAGAACAGAGATCAAGTAAATGTTATCTTTCAAGAAAAAAATATTACACTCTTGAGTAAGACTTAATACAGCCTGTATTTAAAAATAGTGTATATTCTACAGCTGAGACGCTGTCTTAAATAGCCAGCTTTGGAACATCTATTGCAAAATAATTTCTCTTGGGGATTGTTTAACAAAGCCACTACCTGCACTTGCTTACAACTCTTCAGGTGGTACATACAAGCCTTACAAACCCCATTTGAAATCCAGCTGAATTAAAATTCAAGACAAAACGGATATTGATATCCTATTATCACTATTATCTCTCCAACCTCTTACATAGATTTGTTTTATGTCAAGGTGTGTTTTGCCAACATAAGCTCACACCGCTTACTCTGAATAATCAGTGACAGTGTGTTCCACAAATAGAACTTAGCTAAAAAGGATTAACAACACGTTCTTTATGCAGCCCTGAAATTTTCTGCCCTTACGTGAATCCTTATTTTGTGACTTTCACAGAAGCAACACAGACTAACAAGGGATTTTAAGCTGTAGCTGCAACTAAGGCAACCAACTTCCTTAATTCCTTGTTGAATAGCAAGAGGACTGGACAGATAATTGGTTTATGTTCTGAGGTTGGTTTGTCCCAGCAATAGTATTGTGGGAAGCTGGAGAGTTGACTTGGAGCTTGTTTTTACAGTACATGGCATTTCTAGTATTTCAAATTGATAGATCATAATTAGCATCAGAGTCATGAGGTCATTCTATTATTAATCTCCAAAAAAAAACCCCAACCCCCATGATGATGTTGCTCAGCAATTTTCTAAGACTGAAATGAATCTCTACTATTAACTCTGCAAAACCTTAATGAGAACAAAAAAAAAAGTCACAGATGCAATACATCCATACTTCCAGGGGAAGCTGCTATGGGGAGGAGATGTGTATGTTGCATACTGGTGATACACCAGTATAGCTCAAGGTCAGAAGCTTCCACAGGCACTAGATCAAATTAAAGCTCAACGGGACAACAGGAGGAATAGAGGTTGCCTACCTCCTCAGCTTCCAAATGCCTCAAAGGACAGACCCTCCAAGGGATTTAAGTCATTTTACATCAGCAGAACTTTAAAAGGCAAGTGAAGTACCTTGCATCCATTACAGGCACAGTAGGAGCAGGCTGACAGGTGCTGGGAATATCAGACTATGTTTAGTTGCAGTGAAATCCGTGTCAGGTCACATTACAGACAACCAGAGCTTTCTACCACCACACTTGTAGATGCAAAGGTTTGCACCTCACCTCTATACTGTACTGAGGAGCCTTTCAGGCAAGCTGGTATCTCTTAAAATACCACTACAGATGGAGGAGACTCTAGTTTCAACAAGTGCAGCCAATAACATAAAACCTTGACTTCTTCTGCCTGTCATAAGAAGGTACATGTGGCTGTCACCTGAAAAGATGACTAGAAAGCTGCAGAGGAGGGGAGGAATGGCACCAGAAAACACTGGGACATCTAGTGAGATTTGTCAACTCCTGCCTTGCTGGATTTACAAGCTACCAATAAACAGACAACCCAAAGTGTCCAGAGACATTGCCAGAAGCACACAGCAAGAGCCAGACACCCCCACCCTTCAAACATGGTGCCCTTACACAGATGCCAAGGTCAAACAGCTGGAGAAGTTAAGGTCTTCACCCTGAACCTCAAAGGGGTCACAATAGCATAGTCCGGACACAGCTGCCAAGACCAGGAGCAAATAAATGACCCGTCAGGAACAGTATTAGGCTGGGTGATAAGAGGTTATCACTCATTAACCCATGCTGAGTAAGCAATTTTGTATTATAAGAATAGAGCACCAATCGATTTTCTACGGTGCCTGCCCCATCGACTCGCAAAATCTTAAGAACACATGCAAAATATGTCAGACAAAATGCTTTCATATAGATTTCATACACATTTGCTATAATAAATATAGATTCTCTTCTGAGAGCTGAAGAAACTCAAGGGGAACTAGCAGCCACTAGAGCCAACTGGAGTTTTGCAGAGGAACTAAAATTTCCTAAATATTCTAAAATTCTAAATATTTATGCCCAACTCCTTTTGCTCATTTCTTGCTCTGACTTACCCAGCCATCATTATGAGAACCATAAGGTTTCCCTCTTTTCCTCTTTTGCATTTTATTGTCACAAAAACTTAAGATTCTGTTGTTCTTGCTTTTTTTTTTAACAAATAAGTGATTTTCTCCAATTGCATACTTATAATTTCACTATTACCATAAGAGAATTACTGGAAATCAAGTTCCTCATTTTAGATTTTTGCTCATTTCAGCAAGTCATCCATTTTGATGATTAATACAAAGCCAAGTTTTGCTGAACATACGTTCCCGTTTTAATGGTGAGATCACACACACTTCACAGCTTAGTTTTCCTGTGACCCAAACGAGACAAGTGCTCAAGTAGCAGTAACACAGGTTCTTCCTCTAAAGACCTTCCCCAAGATCCTACTGCTGTTTGCAAACAGACAAACAGATTTAATCTGGCAACTCTAAAGGGCTGTTCTGGAACTTCCAGCCTCAGAATTAACTTGGCTGAGGCAAGGCTTTGACCCAGCAGCCGGAGGGTCTATTACTCATCACTTCCAGGACATTACGGGCCTCAGAAACAGCTGGTTCTTTCACTCAGTAAAGCCTGAAGAAGGTTGTCCTGACACATATTCACCTGGGGTCAGGGAGTAAAAGTAGGACTGCAATGGCATTTTTTCATCAATTATTGTCACTTGGAAAAAAATCACATGTGTTTCTAGTCCCCAGTAAGGGACCAAAGTTAGAAAAATTCAGACCACAAGGAGGCACGTCAGCCCTATTTTCTGTTTTTCAGGTATACTCCAACATGGCCCACATCAAATAGTCCTAAAATTGCTTGGAACATCTGCCTTGTAAAACAGCAGCCAGCAGAGAACGCTCCCAGAGACAGCGAGGAGCCCAGCAGTGATTCAGGGCATTTCCAGTACAAGCCTCCAGCTGCGACAGAAATAACGCTCAGAAACTGTCTCATTAAAGAGCAGGTTCAGAGACAGAAAGCTACTTGTAGGAAGTCCAAGATGAAAGTACTAAAAACTCTCAAAGTTGACAGCGTTACAAGAGCTGTAGGTGCAGCACGTGATGCTCCCGTCTGCTATCCCGGGCACACCAACAGGCTTGGGCTTCTGTGCCCTCCCCCAGCTGCTGCTCTCAGCAAGAGCCAAAAAACCACCTTGAACGGAGGCCAGGACTATCAGCGTCCAGCCCGAGCAAGTCACAGTTCCCAGAAAGCTCTGGCACAGTCACCAGAGAGTTCCTGCCCCTCTCCCCGCCAGCGCCGTCACCCACCGCCCCTGGAACCAGACCCACATTCCCAAAAGCAGCAGCAGCAGCTGAGGGCCACGGGCGACCAAGTATTGGCAGCCATTCCACTGCTCCGGGAGGAAGAGGGAAAGCTAGATGACTTTTTTTTTTCAGGAAGATAAAATAATAAACAAAAACCTCTCATGTAGCTGAGCAACCAAAGGATACTTCAGAAGAGTTTTGGTCACGTTACTAGCTTAGATCATACACAGCACGCCCCAGTTCACAACTAACTGCAAAGTTTATTTTTTTCCTCTTGGAGCTGCATATGTGGGGGTGCATCTGCAGGGAGAGGGTCTTTTTTCTTTTAAACCAAAGATTTTGTATGTGTGCTATTCCTAATGGTGCATAGGTGTCATCAAATTGAAATTGCCCCTGGTTTGATAGTTTCTGAATGTAGAGATATAGGTAGGTAAGTAATCTAGGAGTACTCTTTTTTCTTAAATTAAAAAAAAATAAAATTAAAAAAACCCTGCCATATTTAGAAAGACTGCAGGAGAAAATTAATTAACAATTCATGGACAGCCTCATTGCAGGCTCATAAAGCAGTGCTTCACCATTAGACCTAACATAAACAACGAGAGTATTTACAGCACCATTTCACTAGCTTGAATCCATCCAGTTTGGATGCTTGAAATACATTCCTATCCATTGGACACTTGGTTCTTAGAACAAATATTAAAAGCAATAAAGAATAGGATGACAGATATGCCATGAGCAGCTCAGACCTTAGCACACAGGAACCAGTCACCTCCATGGCAAGAGATGTGTAAGCTCCACAAGTAGACAGTGGCCTCTGGGTCATACCCTAAATAAATCATCTTAAAAGACATAGCTTATTTATTTGAGCTTTATTTAGTATGATAAAGAGGTGCATTTCATAAAGCTTCATGCTGGTTTTCAGCTAGCACAAGTTTAATGCCAAAGACAGCATTTAACTTGTGGAAACTCACCTTTGTTATCAATGGTCAAAACAGGATTGAAACAAAACCCCTGGAAGGTCAGCAATCTCCTGTAGCTGTCATTTTCTATACACCAGTAGAACTGTATGCAAAGAGTTAACGAAGCAAACACTTTTCCAAAATGTTTGGGAGGGGGGTGGTTGTTGATGAATGAATCCTTGTTGCATAAACAAAGATCCCTTTAATATAGGAAGTTTCAAGTAACTGCCCCATTACATACTGTACTCTTAACACTCTATAGGAGCAATCAAGATCTGCAGATAAATCAAAATATTTTAGGACTAGACAGCCAAAACAAACAAAAAAAAACCACTCGGAAACAAAACTGTACAAGCAGAGACAACAATTAGCTGTGCTTTAAGTAATGTGCCATCCCACGGCTCAACACAACCCATTTTAATTCATGTTGAGAAAGAACCTCATGAGATGCACAACTTGACCAGAACTTTAACTTGATTAAATCTACAAATGCAGAGCTGTTGCATGTAACTGATACAAGCAGTAATGGCACAGAACAAGGGGAAAAAAAAAAACACAGACACAAATATTATTCTAGGATGTTGTTAGACAACTCACAGAAAGCACATGTTTAAAGAGTATTCCCCAGACCAGCCTGGTCTGCACCTTCAGCCAATTACTGTAAGGACATCAAGCACTCTGCGTTACTCGATCATAATACATGATAATGATGGCCAGAAAAAAAAAAATTTTTTTTGCTTAAGTGAAAGAAAAATTTCACCTTGATGCATTCTCAGTTCTGAAAGTCTGCAGCACCACACTTTTAACCCATTTTCTGTACAATCTTAGTCCTGACGCTTTTAGTAAGGCCAGTTTCCAGCTCTAAAGCTTTCCAACAGAAACATTATCAGATTGTTTCAGTCAGCCACCCCCTTGCAGTGCTCTAAAAAAAAAAATATATATATAAAAATATCTATGTGCATCCACAGCAAATTCTGGACACGGCCTGTTTCTCCCACTGAAGGTCATAAACCTCCATAGGGGAGCAAACTGCAGTTTCTAGTTTTTCCCCACCCATTTTACTTAAATATTTTTATTTTTTGAAGAATATGAAGTGCAGAAAACAGCTATATCTTGAAGTCTACACCCCGCCAGATACGACATTTATTTGTGAGTCGCAGCTTGCTCACCATCCCCCTAAGGACAATCAGGCACCTCAGAATAAAAGCAGAAGGACAGACGGCCATCAGAACAGAACATACTGTGTTTAGTCAAGTATTTTCCCCACTCCGTTAGTCAGTTCTTTCTTGACAGTCAGCTAGGAGACTTCCCAAGCCCATTTACCAGTTGCTGTTTACAAATATAGGAAAGATTTCTCTCAGCAGAGACACTTCATCAGGGTTTCTCAGGCAGCGTCTCATAGCAAGTCTCCTGAACATAAAGCCTAAAATCCTGCATAAAGGAAATATCCCAATAAACACTTGATACCAGAACTTAAACACAGACACAGAACGTTCACCATGACTGCTTTGGTGTTCCACAGCAAACACTACTATTACTCTAGGAAGATCTAACCTTGGAAGGCAACAAAGCCACAAGTATTAAGAGCAACAAGCTGTGTTCCCACAGCAGAGGTGTAGCCATCACCATTCAGCAGGAAAAGGCTCACAAAGCTTGTGCTGAGGTTTTAGGGTGAGGGGAGTAGCCGTTTGCTTTTGTTGTTATACACTTACCGACTGGTAAAAAAAAAACACAAGAAAAAAAAAACTATTTAGCAAGCAAGTTAAGAAGCAAATCCCCTTGGACACAAAGCATACAGAAGCTGCCTTCTCCAAAGCCAGCTGTGGTATCTGCTCCTACTCCTGGCCCAGCACACCCTCACGGGTGCAGACATGGCCACAGCCATGGGGCAGGCAGCCCCACAAGATGGCGGGCTGCCCCACAGCACCGCAGCCGTGAGGACAGGCTGAGAGAGGTGGGGTCCCTCAGCCTTGAAGTAAGGACGGCTCCAAGGAGACCTTATAGCCCCTTCCAGTCCCTAAAGGGGCTACAGGAAAGATAGGGAGGGACTCTTGATCAGGGAGTGGAGCAACAGGATGATGGTTTTCTACTGAAAAAGGAGAGATTTAGATTTTAGATATTAGGAAAAAATTTTTTACTGCAAGGTACTGGTCCAGGCTGCCAATAGAAACTGTGGATGCCCCATCCCTGGAGGTGTTCAGGGCCAAGCTAGACAGGGCTTTGAGCAACCTGGTCTAGGGAAAGGTCCCTTCCAACCCAAATCATTCTGTGATTCATTCTATGAAAATGGCAGGCAGCCCCACAGTCCAGAAGGTTCTGTACCCCCCCCAGCCCAGCCAGCACCCAGGGCAAGGGGCATCCTGAACATCTCCTTGAATAAAAACACTTACAACCAAAAGGCAGCTCTTCAGTAACCTTGCCACAAACAAGCCTTGTAAGGGAGGAGAAAAAAACAAACAAAACCAACAACCAAACCCACCAACAGCAACAAAAAAAACAAAGCCAAACCAAACAAACACACACAAAAAACCAACTAAACCAAGCTCCTCCTAAACATTCTACTCTTTTCATAAGCTTTACGCGTACAAATTAAGAATCATAGCATCACAGAACCATTTAGGTGGGAAAAGGTCTTTAAGAGCCTCAAGTCCTAACACTGCTAAACCCACCAGTACACCACTGCCCTCAGCACTACCACACAACCATAAATCAAGCCAAGAAGCTTCTTAGCAGTCACAGAGGATCAGAAGCAGAAACACAACCAATCTATCAGCAACACAGACATCAGCATCAAATTATAAACCTTAGATGAACCCCTGTTTCTTAAGCATTTATATCAAAAAACAAAATAAACCCCTACCTCTGAGAGCACTACCAAGCAGCCTTTTCCTTGCAGCCAGGAGCTCTTCTAAGACAACGCTTCAGCTGCCTTCACTTACTTTCTAAGTGATTACAGGTTGAGGTAATCAGGTTTGTTCGGGACCTTTGTGTGAGGGACCTAATTGTGAACAATTAGCACCAGCTGGGTATAATTACCAGGGCCCTGAAGGAAGCTGCTGGGCTGGAGTCACACCACTATCCACCCCCTTAGCTTTGAGGGGTGAGATGTCAGCTCAGGCCTACTGAAAACTATGTAAAAGACCCCATTGGAACAAAAATGGATTAAAAAAAACTTTAATTCTTCCCCTCCATAGCAGGCTGAAAATGCTGGCTTGAACTAAATTAGTCTGTATAGCAGGGGTAAATCTCCACACGTGTCTTCTGAATAAAAAGGGATAATTCACTGTATTTTTCTCATTTTGGAATCGTGTGTGTGATCAAAAGGATCTGCTAATTTCCAGGATTTCTGAGCACTTCTTTGACTAAATGCAGTCAATTTGCAGTCTCTCAGGTTTAATGTTTTGGTTACTGTATGTCAAGGAAACAGGACTGAATACCAAGGACTGGCTGTAATTTTACATGTACTAGATGTTTATTATGGAGAATTTTTGCTACTTCATAAAAAAAGGTTCCAGTATCTCTATTGCCTGCCTTGAGATCGTTTTTTCAGGTGACTGACACACAAATACTGAGCTGAACTGCAAGCAGTGGACCAGGTGGACCTTCTAGCTGAGGTTGCATTTGCTTTTAGAAAGCATCCCTCTTAGGCTTTCCCTCCTCCAAACGCCAGCATTTTCGTAGCTTTTCCCATCCATCCTCCCAGGCAACAGGAGAACTTTGTTATCCTACAGCGTGTTACCATATATTGTGATTCCATTTCTAATTTTATGATCACTTAAGCCTTTTTTTTCCACAGCCCAATTCAGTGTAAAGGACAGACACAGAAGGGGACAGAATTAAGATTGCATAGTAGTTAATTCTATTACCTTGCAACTATGAAGTGCTTAATTTTGCAACCTAAATAAAACTGTAGCATAGTAACCTTTCTATCTAATCTAGATACATGTAGTCATTTATGCACTAATTTCAATTACTTTTTCTTACATTAGCCTTACATCTATTATGCAACAGGTTCGTCAAGCGTTCTGTTTCATCATTCCAAATCAGTGAGAAGACATTTTCTCGCAGCCTTTTCCCTTTGCTATGGCATACGGGGTTCCCTGAAATAGAAACGTTCATTTTGATAGATGTCGTCTTTACTTGGTGCTGTGGCGCCTAAGCGAGTACTTCACCCTGCTGATTTTCAAGTCATTCTAGTTTTGAACAAATTACTTCTAATTCTTCACAGTAGCAGAAGGTAAAATTAAAAATAAGCTTGAGTCACATTAAAGTTCAAAGAAACCTTGAAAATTGGGGATTCAGAATTAGCTATTTTTTTAAATGATGGAATAATATCCACGCCAGCCAAGAGGTGAAGGCAAACAACACACTGGCCAAAGCAAAGCCGCTGCAAGGGTGGGCTGGGAGGGGCATCAATCTAAACCACCCGTGGAAGAGAAGCTTCAAATATCCTCAAAACCCAGGCGATTTGTTCGTAGGGGGCAAAGAATGTCCTGCAGGAGGAGAAGCCCGGGGAGTGGGATAAAGAGCGGTGGGCTGGAAAAGGAAGCACCAAAGCACCACACGAACACACGAACAGTCAGTAGTATGAATGGTCCAGGAGATGCCCTCTAACACTTCAGGGCCACACAAGTTTCTAGGA
>BJBW01011415.1:41525-55672 GCA_004320125.1 Scolopax mira
GTGACATGTCGAGTCCAAGAAGCACCTTCGTTTGATAGGGAACAGCCAAAATGTGGTGTAACTACAGCTTTTGCTCAAGAAATTTTGAAGAATGACAGTTGTATTTATTCTAAATGGGAGATGAGGTGGTATTTTTCAACTTGTGGGGTTTCCCCCACCTTACATTTTGACGCCTGTGATAAGTAGCAGGAAACAACCCCCAGCAATTCCCACACTGCTTGTCGTGATGTCAAAAAGCCACTGCACGACCAGTTCTTTTTCCTCTCTGGTGGCTGGGAGTCCCAGTGACTGACAAATACAGAACAGATGGGACAGTGGCAGAACCTCATCAGATGGACCCGATGGGCCTCAAGCTGCCCATAGATTAATGTCACATAATGCTGGGCTTTGTGTTTTGCTATTGAAAGACACACAGTAGCTTTAGTCTTTCGTCTTGTCCTCATGACACAATCCTTATTTTGATATTATGCAGAAAACGTGCTTAAAAACCTGCATCTATATATCTGTGTCTTTATTAGCTTTCGGTGTCAAGCTTCAAAATACCAAGGGAGACTTCGCTGCATGAGAAGGCTTTTTGAATCCCTGCATTAAATTAAACAAAATAACCCTCAAACTTTCACTGAAGTGAGTATTTGGTCTCATTAGCTTTTTGTCATGTCAGACATGATATTGCTGTTTAGATTGCTATCCTTAGATTGCTATTATCTCACATAGAATTAATTAATAACTATATGACTTCGGAAGTATCTGTTTGTGTCTGGCCATAGCGATGCATTCCACATTTCCACTTAGACTGAAAGATGGCTGCAAGCTATTTTGTGAGCATCAACAGCAATGTCTTCAAAAAATAATGTCCAAAATAAAGCCAAGAATATCATTCATCTTCTCCGTGACCTGCAGCCCTGCATGCAGCCCCCTGGTGTGGTTCCCAGCACTTCATCATCACAAATCTCAGGTCACCTCCCTCTCCTTAAGGATGTTCACACCTCTTTTGCAGGTAGATCTAGAAGAATATTGGAAGCAACGGGGGAAAGTACGGTGCCGTGGGGACAATATTTGCTGGATATTAGTTATTAGGCTTTTTTGGTGGTATTAGCATTCTTATTTTCTGCATCGCTCTCTAGCTGTGTGGTGTTGCAGTGTTGCTTCAAGTCATCACCCTCATCTGTAGGTGTTCCCTCACACAGAAGATCTCCTTTTGGCACTGGGATGCTTCTGAGGCCAAGAAAGCCTGTCCCAGCACTCCCCCAGGAGTCATGCCTTCCCAACGCTTCTCCATGGAGATCATGGCAGGGTAGGAAGGGATTGCACTGCCTCTGCCAGGGGAAAGCAAAGCCTGTCTCACCAGCTTGCCCCTCTCCATCACGTCTGGCTCAGAAAACATCTTGGTATGCTAAGAGAGAATGCCAAAAAAAAACCTTGAACGGCCCTTTCACTTGAGAAGCTGAGATGTTTGGTGTCGGCTGAGTCATCCAAGGGTCTGGCAGAGCAGCCTCTCTCGGGAGGTTTCTGCTATGTCCAGCTTCAGGCATGATGCAAACCCCGTGAGAGCAGCTCCCCCGCAGTGTGTTGTCACTTCCAATTCCCATCATGGCTAAAACCAGACAATGCTGAGACACCAAGAAAAACCCAGTTTTAAAATTAACCCTTGAAAACTGGGTTGGGACTTCCTGGTAGTGTTTCCAGAACTGTCCGCAGTCAGCTGGCAGCTCCTATCTCCTCATCCTTCCCAGTTCTGCCAAGTTGGACCAGTACATGCTGCTGCCTGTGGTGTTTGGGTCTCTATCTGGACACAAGAGAAGCACCAGCTTTTGCTTTCCTACCTCTTGCACTGAGAAAGCAAAAGCCATTATACTTCCAAAATGTTTCAAGCCAGGTACGCCAGCTTTTCACTGGAAACTCTCTGCTCCTCAGTTTAACTTTTGACGTGGCTTGTTTGACTCTTAAGTCCCTCGGGCCGCAGGCAGCGTGACAGCAGTTGTGCCTCTTTCCAAGCCTGTCCATGCCTTTCCCAAAGAGGGTGCACATAAAATGCCTCCTCACACCCAAAGGGCAAGTTATCATCTCTGTTTAGGATGCCATGGCACTCAGCATCAGCCCTTTGGGAGAGCTCCAGATGTTCCTCTCCAACATGAGCTCCTCAGGAAGCTCCCTAAGGAAGGACACTCTCTTCTGCCTGCACCATTCAGTGCCCACCAGCTACCAGCTGCTTAAATGTATTGGAACGTCCCTTAAAACTGTTGCTTTTGCACATGGAAGAGGTGAGTGTACACAATTTTGGGCAAAATAAACACAGAGTACCTCACCAACAAAGGATAAAAGTAGGAGTTAAAAAGGGGGCGCCGCATTGTCAGGCTTCCCTAAAGGAAAAAGTCCAACCCAGCTGCAAGCAACGTGTCCCCAGCTGTGGTAAAATATTTTGGAAACAAATGGGGTACAAAATACAGCACCGGAGTTCGTAATCAGGGCATCTGGAACAGGGAATGGTGCCAAAGTCAGGCTTGAAAACTGCACATCAACTCTTGTGCCTCTCCCCGCTGGGAGCTGTGGATGACCCTTTCTGCCACTGCAGCTCTATCTATACTTAGCTGCAGAGAGAGATGTATAAAAATAGATATATTTTTATACCCCAATTAGGCTGCACAGCTGGTTGTTTCAACACCCAAATAACTTTAAATATTTTGCCCCTGATTCAAGTTGCGTTATTCTTTTTTGTGTTTTTTTTTTTTCCTACTGGTGTAAGAGCTTGGCAGCAGAGAGCACTAAGGTTTCAGAGACACTTGGGGTAATGAGAGCATTAGAGGAACAGGAGCTCACCTTTAATCCTAGCATCCAGGAAACCACTCAAAAAGACAGAAGGAACAGGCATTCAAGAGGGACAGAAAAGGAAAAAGAGGAGGATACGAATCAATAGGAAAAAGGAAATGATTTCCCACTTGCTTAAAAGTTTAAGAGACGCACTGTTTTTTTCCACAGTTGTGATTTTTGTGCATAAGAGCAGTTCTGGTGTAAACGCAGGGGTTGGGTGTCTGGCCACAGAGGTAGGAAGTGGGATCAGGGCACAGAGCAGAGCTGCTGGCTCCAGACCCTGGCCACCACCTCAAAGACCAACGCTTGGCAAAATGCATAAGACACTGAGCAAATCTGCTCATATCCATCATCTGGCTCTTCTAAGAGCAAAATAAACCACTGTCAAGTGGAAAACCCAGCAGATGTAGCTGGTTGATAATCTCTCTCCACTGCTTTAGGTGCGGAGTTTCACCGACCTTTTCACATCTGGCACGAGAAGTGAATCCAACAGAGACCAGGACACAGCTCAGAGACCGTGGGGGAAAAATATCTGAGGATGAATAGTGGTGGCATAAATAATAACCTTTGCAGTGGGTGTTTCAGAGCAAGCCAAGGAATTGCAGCAGATTCAAAATAGAGCTCTCAGTTTTCAGAGTGTTAAATGTCAGAAAAAAAAAATATTTTAAAAAGGGAGATTTATCATATCAAGGCAGAAAGAGATTAATTAAGCCTGACACTTCAGCCAAACCAACAGAGAGATGTTTCTGTAGATAACCAGTAAGAGAAAATCCCTACCTCATCAGTTACCTTGCAGTGAGATTTAACTAAGGAAGAAATTCGGGGGGGGTTTGGTTTTAGAATAAAGCTCTTCTGTCTAAGTGTGAAGTTCAGACCAGACAGCACAGGCCTGTTTCTCAGCCAAGGTTTTAAATTATATTAGTCTGACTAAAGTGAGCCAACAGGTTAAGTTTAATTTGCATTTGTGCACGTGGAAGAGGTCTTCTAGGCTAAACCTTCTGACCACTCCATACATTATTCAACGGGTGGGAGACCTGGAACATGCTCCCTCAGCAGAGACAAGGCATTGGGGAGCTTCTTACTTTTATTGTAATTATGCTCTTCCACTCTTTGTGCCAAGGAAAGAAGCGTGTAACCTGCATCCCACGAATCACACCATACGTTCCCACCACCAGTTAGCAGAGATCTCTGCCTTGATCAACTTCTGCACTTATCTGCTCTGTTATTGACTGCAAAGAGTAATTCTGTGCCAAACTAGCCACATTTCTCTGTGGATGGCTCTGCTGTCTGAGGCAGGGGGGTATTCAACCCAGATACCAGTAGTTTTTAGCAACCCTTGGAGAAGTATTTTCCCAGCTTGATGAAAATCTCTTCTGGAATGTACTAGAAAAGCATCTTTCTGGTCCATCACAGGCAGCAGATGAGAGACAGGACTCATGGCTGGTATCTAGGGGCCCCGTGTCCCAGCACCTCGTCGCCTCACAGGCTCCCTGGGAACACAGAGGACCTTTTCTCCCCCCCCAAAAATGATACATGCAGCCTCATCTGTGTGATCAGCTTGTGTGTGACTGGATGCAAAGCTGCCCCAACCTTTGCGTTGTGTGTGGCAGCTTTGCCCTCTGCTGGCCAGAACCACGGTGAGGTCCTCGGGAGTCCCCCCTACTCCATGGGAGCCCCCCCTACTCCATGGGAGCCCCCCCCTAAGGCTGCCACCCCTGTGCCACCCTTCCCAGGGCAGGCCGAGCAGCCACTAGGTCTAGCAAGATACTTAGCAAGTCATCAGCAAGTGGGTAGCGGCCCCTCCCTGGGAACAGCTAATATCTAAAAGGCTAGGAAAAAATATAAATGAATCGAATAAAATTCCCTAAATTTGATGGAGCCCTTCCCCCTGCTCTGCCGCTGTCCTGCAAAAGGTGAGAGAGACATGGAGTAGGTTAAATGACCTTAAATAAAACCAGACTGTACTGGAAGGCTTTTCCCCCCTCCCGCCTCATCACGCTCCTCACTTTAATCCAGGTCCTTCGTTTTGCACGAGTCATTAAGACCAAACACTGTAATTAGAGATCACCAGGAGGCAGCTGTGTACCCCCCAGGGGTGCACAGGGCTGGGGCAGAAACACAGCCCTTCTTGCTTTCTTGCCATCTCTTGCTTTCGAGTGCTGGGGCTGCTTTGTACCTTCCCTCCAAATTTCCTCCCACTTTTTTGGTTGTGGGGTTTGGGGTTTTTTTTGTGTTTTGGTTGGTTTTTTTTTTTTTTTTTTTATTTCCCCACTTTCGGGTGTTTGTTTGGTTCCACTCAAAATGTCTTAAGGCAATAAAACAGCAGCAGTGGTGAGGGAGGGTTTTCTCCAGCACAAACCAAGTCGCCTTGGCAACAGGAAGCAAAGCTCTCCCGCATTCTCCTGCCTTGCTTTTCTCCTGGTTTTGCAGGGATTGGTGTCACAAAATGCCACGTGTGCCACCAGCACCAGTCCCTCCCTGGGACACAGCAGGAACAGGGCCTGGGGAGGGACAGCACAAAGCCTGTCTCAGCCAGGGTTGCTGCCAAAGGCACAGGCTGAACCCCCATCTTCACCAGCAGAGCAAAAAGCAGCTAGAAATATTTTTTTTTTTTTTTCCTCCCTGTGTAAAATTAATTAAGCACGTTCTCCCAGCCTCTTCTCCAACGTTCTGACAAAAGACACACTGGCGTATTTAAAAAGAAAAGGTAAAAACAAACCAAAGCATGACAGCTGTGCACTAGCATTTAAAATAAATGCTGCTTAATACTTGCATGGCCAAACTTCTTCTAATCTGCTACAAAAGAAGGAATATTAGGAAGCATTAGGAAGATGAAACAGGCAATGTTAAATCAGACTTGGTCAGGTGGTAAAGTGAAGAGAATTAAGAGTTAATGAAGAGAAGGGCATAGTCTTTGGGAATACAGCAGGTCAACAGGGGAAGCAGATGAAGATTTTGGAAGTTCTCTTGCTGCAGCCACCCACAGCCCAGACAAGAACACCTGAGCATCTCACCATAACTTGAGTCTCCAACGGGAGCTGTAACTCGGTGCTAATTTGCTACAGGATTTTCTTTTTCCAGACTTTCTGCTTGCTCCAGGTGACAGCAAGATTGAGGACGGTCAAACAAGGAACTTACAAATTAACACAACATGCAAAATCAAAGGTAAAGAAGCTTTTCTATCCTGCAGGGACTGGTAGAAAGGGCAACAGGGCATGAGCAATCAGTATCAGGCTGCTGCTTTTGAGCACAGGTGTTTTACTAAAACCACATTTTTCCTTCCAGCCCTTTTACTGCACAAATGCAGTTTGCAGTCTCAACATGGGAGGACACGTATCTGAGAGCAAGGAGACCCTGCTGCTCTTTCTGCACCACCAAGGTCCTTCCCTTGCCCACTACAAAGGATTCTTTGTTGCCATCACACCAAGCACTGCACACTCCCGTTACAATCCTGATCCTCCCCTCCCTCGTGTCCCTCTTAATTCCAAGCCTTGATAATTATCTATCCCTGGTCCCAATCCCCGTGTTGGCACCACTGAGGTAACCACTACAGGCCTTGCTGAGAGACAACCATCAGGTGCTAAGCTTGGAAATGGTGCATCAGTGGAGAAATCAAAGAAACAAGATCTACAGTCATCAAACATTACCTCTATTTTTTTATTATTATTATTTAAAAAAAAAAAAACCCAAACCTCACAGAACTCTCTTTTTTAATTGAAGACCCAAATTATGCAGGTTCTGCTGGCACCAAAGGCCTCACGTAGGTCAGATTTACAGTCCTGGTGCTGCCACGCAGAGTCTGTGACAAATTGGAGAGGGGTAAAAATATGAGCGCTAAAAATAATTTCAGATTCGGCCATATGCTGGGTCATGGAGAGCAGAATCAATGCTGGATTTTGCTCCAGGCAGGTTTATGTATAATAATGTTCTTTCCAAACACTCGCCAGCCAATGGAGACAGAAAAAAAAAAACAAAACAAACCCACAAACAAACCACTACAGCAAAACCAAGCAAGCAGACCCAGGTTATGAATTCCTCTAATTTCATTGTATTATCCTCAATTTTTAAATAAAATGTTATTTCTTGTGGGGGGTAGGGAGGGCTACTCCCTAAAGTCACTATTGGAAATTCCTAGGAGTGGATAAACTTAGAGAAAAACTGTAGTGCAGTAAATTTAACTGTAAACAAACCCCCAAACCACTGCAGACAGGTGTGCCAGACTGCACTAAAAAGGTCAAATGCAAAGTACCTTTGGGGATGCAGTTCTTGGGATGGCAAAACTCCACAGATGGACTCCTCCTCTAAGCATATGCTGATGGGGAGGGGGAAGAGCAGCAGATAATATCTGTCACGGGTACTTAAAAGACAAAAATAAGTATACATAAATCATTCTGGCATACTTTAGAATCCAAGCTTCCTTTGGAAAAGTCCGTACTCTCCATACCTGACTTCTGAAAGAAGTGGCAAAAATTATAGAATTAACTTTTCTTTTTTTTGAAAGAACTAAACTCCATCCTTCTGTGCTGAAGCAGATTTCTGCCCTAGTTTGAAAAAGGAAAAGAAAATTGTAAATCCTTAACCTATATAAGTAAGGAAAGGAACAGAAGGGCGACTTCTCTTGCTATGTGTTTAAGTCAGGAATTATTAATAAAAGAGCAAAACTCCAAAAGTTATGCTTTTGCAATTCTGCTCCACTCTCCACAAAGCATAAAAGTCTGAATCATTTATGATCTGAATTATTTATAGTATGAATAAATTTTTGACTTAAATGAGTTTCAGCAGAAAAAATCCAAACCATTTTACCCAGATTAGGCTGCTGTTTGTTGGGTTGTTTGTTTTTTTTTCCCTTCACATCACAAATGGGAAAAAAAAAAATAAAGTTTTTCTGTTCTTTCCTGCCTAGAAGATGGATCAATTCTTCTCATAGCAAGGTATCTCAGATCTCTCTACTGTGTCACCTAGCGTAAAAGACGACTGTGAAAATAATTAATTAATAATAATAATATTGGACTAAACATCTGAATACTGCTGAAGTGCACAAAGGGGAAAGTGCCTGCCTTTCCCCTGCAGGCCCCTGCGAGGAGTTGTCCTTACACAATTTCCAAGAACCATTAGCAAGCTTTGCTCTCCCCCACAATTTGTCTCTTATCTTGCATTTCTCCCCCCCCTTTACTTCTGCTATCTTCAGCTTGATCACTGCTATACCCTCTCCATGGATTGGTGGCAATCCTCTCCCTTCCCTCTCACCACCCCAGGAGGATGCCGTCTACTGGTGGCTCAGATGCTCATCTGAGTCTCCTGGGAGTGAAGGGAAGGATGGAGACAGACCCCGATGGTACCCAAACCTATGGGGGCAGAGAGAACGCATATTCTTTTCTTAGATAGCCAAAAAAAAATACCAGTATCACTGAAGATTGTTCATTAAAATAGCCAGACTGCTCCAGTGATCTGGTAGCGTACAATTTTGAAATGTTAACTTATCTTCCCAGCAAAAATTATAGCCACAGAAACACCCAGAGTGTCCCTGCCAGCTTCATGCATGAGGCTGATGTTATTTTAGGGATGTACTTGTAGTTTCAAAATAACTTGCTCATCCTCCTATTTATATGGAAGTTTCACACTTTTATCAACCGATGTGTTAGCGTCTTATTTGCCCTGCAACAGAATTCACTAAAACAATCTCACAAAAATGTGAGCTTATCTTTACATTAATGGAGAGAGCTTTAAGAGTAGACTCAGTCATATGCAAGTTCAATCTTTTGTATCATTCCAATTTTACAGCTAGGGCTTTTTTGGTGTTTTTTAAATATTGCCAGTATACAATGAAATACTTGACCCCGCATTAACATCGCCATCTTAACTTGGGAACCCCACAACTTTAACACTTATCTGTAAGTGAGAATTACTTCTGGAGCTACAGTTACCAGATGTAACAAAGGTTTTCTTATTTCTTCCTCCAAAGATTCTTCTAAAAAGAGAGTCTAAATTCAGTTTAGTGTGCACTTCATGCAAGTAAGTTTTCTCACTAACAGGTTTTTCAGGCAGTCCTAACCACTTTAAAATACATAGACAATTGCATAGCAATTCCACTGTATTTTTGAAGAGTGTGATGGACTAACCAGAGGCCTAGAAAGGTTTATTTAGCATTTATCAGTTTTATTATTTACAGTGTCATAAAGCAGACTTAAGAATTGGAGATGCACAACTGAAAGTTTCTCAAGCGTTTTATTTCATAACCTAGTGTATAAAACATACAAAAAAAACCAGATAACAGAAGTGAAATAAAGCAAGATCTCTTAATACATTTTTTTCTTCCCAGAAAGCTTTATCTAATGGCTCAGAAGCAGTAAACATTCGGCCTATTTAAAAATGGGATTCAAAACAATCTTCATACTTGCAGTCTGTGGAGTTATGAATCAAAGGGATCAGGTTTTGATGCCTTCTTAGAAACTGTTGAAGTTGCTGGAAGCAGTGGTGTTTGCAGGGCTAGTTTTTGTTTTTTAAATACCCACTTGGCTTTCCAGATCACAATCAGATTTGGTTAGTTATCATCAGTGAAGCGAATGTGTTTACTTGTTTGTTGAGTCTTTTCAAGTCTCATTCTCTCAGCTTTAGCAATCAACTGCAAAGAGGAAAAATATTGTAGAAAAGATGAAAGTTATATAGTTGTGATTTTCTCTCACAGTCATGAACATATTATTCACTGATTTACCAAACTTAATTAAAATAATTCTAATCTTTTAACAGCTGAGCTAAGGTGTACATTCAACCAAAAAAAGCTGAAGCAGTCCTGATATAACTTATTTCACTATTGCCTCAGAACCATCAAAAATTGTTACGTTTGTCTTCAATCTCTGGACAGTGCAGCATCCTTCATTCCATCCCTTCTTCCTCCCAAAACGGCTGAAGAGAGCAGAATTACAACTTCAAATAATCCCAAAACATCATTTAAAAAAACCCTACCCTTTCATTGGATTCATGCTGTTACTCATGTAAGAAAAACAAGATCAAACCATTAAAAAATGCCTTAGGGCTATTGTGTCATTTTTTATACTCGGCAAAGAAAAAAACCAACAAACACACACACCCCACAAATCCAGATGGGGGCCATCCTTCAGGCTGGCAAAACAGCACAATTTCTATCACGACCCTGCTGAGAATTAATGTCAAGAAATAGCAGTGCCATTTGGAGGAACAGTCACACTAGGAATCCCTGACTCAAACCCCTGTCTGACCATGGGTTTGTTTGCTTTCAGTTATATTTTAGGGAGAGAGTAAATTACTAGGGTACCTCATTCCCTGCTCCTGGCACAGAGAGGTATAAGAAATGCTCCTGCAGAATATAAATAACCTAATTTTCAAATTGTGTACTGTGTCTACAGGCAGAAAACAAAACACTGAGAACACCAGAAAAGCATACTTGGTTTTAAAGCAGCCATAGTAGAACATCCACAGATGAATCCACAATACTACAACCACCTCATCCTAATGCCCAAAAGCAAAAGGCACAAGCTTTGTTACTGCATTGCCCCATCAAGATTCCTTAACCATAAGCAAGAGCTCAGGAGTTAACTGTTACATGAATAAGATGGGAGGGAAAAAAAACCACCACACACAAAAAAAAAAGCAGTAAGGAACAAGTAGGCTGCCTAATCTGAGTAAAAAGTGAGAAAGCAGGAAACTCCTGTCAGACACACAGTTTGCTGTGCTGCAATACTAACAAACAGCACTGCAATACTACAAAACCACTAACACAGTTTTACTGATACATCCCCTGCATTACAATCTTTAACATGTTCTCAATAGTGCCAGGCACTAAGTTCTGGTGGATGACTTTCTCAACCATTCTCCAGAAATAAAAGTGATCTAAAGAGGTAACTAGTTCTTTTGAAACTCTTTTAATCAGTTTATCACCTACCAGAGAGTAACAGTAAGTGACTAGTACAGTGGTTTATTCGTTCAATAGGTGGGATGGAGGAAGCTCTAAGATGAACTACCCAGTTCATACCAGTGAGCATCAAGGATTCTGATTTGGAGCCAATCAATTCAGTACCAGCACCCATTTCTAGGCACCACACCACTATTCATGTCTCCCAACAGGTATCCAGCCCTTCCACAGATACAGACTTCAGAAAAACAGGGACCTCTCCCCACCAGCACACAGACCAGTAACTGGTCAGTCTTGCAAGGACAGGGCTGTGGGCCCCCAGTCATAATCAGAAGAGAATAAGGTGGGCTGTGCCCAGGCATTCCCACTATCCTCCCTTCCCATATGTCCTGCAAATTATTCCACCCTTTGCAAATACCCAATTCTCACTTCCTCACCAAATGCCTTTCACTTCTACCATCACTCCCACCCTCTTAAACTTCCTCCTTTCCTTCTGTGTAAGGGGGGGGGTCTACAAGGTGTAAACTGGGTTCAGCAGCACCTCCCCCAAGAGGACAAGGACCCAAATGGAAAGCCTGCAGGCACTAAGGCTTTGGAATCTGGGAACAGAAGACTTGAATCAGTCCAGAGGGTTTAAGGCTACAGACTGATGAATTGCTTTAGGTCTGCATAAATCGGTACTGCCAAAGAAACCACCTTCTTGTGGCAAGAAGGTTTTTAGGCTCTGTATCACTAAATCACTACGGTTGTTTTCTCATGCAGTTGAGCAACAGACTGAAGAGAACCTGGGGTTGGAAGGGGGGCACCAGAAGAGAGCAGAGAGGTGACAATGAACGACCCAGCCTGGGGCAAAGTTTGACAGTGAACACCTTTGTAACTCCAAGGAACGGCTAGGCTTTATTCACAAGCTCCGGGCAACCTTGATATCTAGTCTTTTTTAGCTATTTCATTTACTATAAGAACTATGCCAGAGACCATACACCAGAAACCCTCTGCTGAAACAACCATTAACCCTTCCCCTGGCATTGCACAAAAGCTGAGTAAGGCTGTACTTTTTAGAACACGTGGGAAAGAGTCATCTCAAACTGCCCAAAGTTACACTCCAAAGCATCTCTATAATGGGATGCAGCACTATGTATGTTCACTAGTGCTATAAATACTCACTGACATAACTGCAGCTACACAGCTTATATGAATGGAACTTCTAAGCCTGTATTTAAATGCTAATCAAAGGAAAGTCTAAGATGCTGTCTATATTATAAGTATAAAAGAGCTAATAGGCAGATTCTCATGTTCAAAGAGATCTTGTACACCATTTTTAAAACCTTTGACAGCATACATCTTTACAAGAAAGAAATACTAATGGCATATTCAGCTGTACATGTTCAATTATGAATCATTATATTACTCTCCCTCAACTTGGGAACACTCCTACAAGAGTTAAGTTTTCAACTACAAAGTTAAAATGAATATTAACAAACGGAGAAAGAAACTTTTCCTTATTATCAGTCTGTATTTCTGGAATACAGGCAGCCAAGCAGTGAAAGGGTTAAGAGCCATTGACTACAGCGAGGCATTCTTTACTTGATGTTTTGCTTAACTGCGTTAGCATTTAAATAGGATTCACCGAGCTTTGAAGTTAACACCTCCCAGTGTTGCAAGGTGATGGGTAAGAGGGAGGAGTGGGAGTTTGCATCCTTGCTGCTGCTATTGTTAGGCAGAACCCAGGCAGTTTATATTTGCAAGCCTAGATGAGGTACATTACTGGCCAATTTACACCAGTTTGGTCAACAAATACCAATCTTCAAAAGATGAAGCATAGAAACTTGAGAGCAAGGCACCTACAGTCCAAAGGAAACCCAAAGGCGCCACCCGCACCTTTTGTTTAAAAAAGTAAAAGTATATTTAAAAAAAAAACACCCAAAAAACGTGGCAGCTCTAAAGCTGTACAGGTTTCACATGACCTTACTGCTTATATTAAAGCATAATGGCTAAAGCCAATGTAATTTTTATGCTTTTAATAAAATGAAATCAGTCACTTTGGGAAGACATCTTTGTTTAAAAGCAATAAATTCATGGATTGGCTGGATCTCTGAAAGAACATTTAGGCTACCAAGCCAATATATGCAAAATATGCCTTGAACAAGACAAGGTTTTGACCTGCATGACTGCTGTTTCACTGTGTCAATGTAGTATTTCTTTTTCATTGTATATAGAGCAACTAGGACATTTTTGGTGCATCACTGGAGAGTCTAGCAAACAAAAAATGACAGTAAGTCTCCGAAGTCACCAGAAAATAATTAAGATCAAATGATTCTGAAGTTTTGCAAGCAACAGCATAAAGATTCAGGTTAAAGTCAACTCAGAAACCTTATCTGCAATGTTTGTGAAGTAAACCCAGCAATAAAATGTCTGTGAAATACCCTTTGGCTCCTCTCTGTCAGGGAAAGGATCTGACTGGCTTAATGAAGAACCCTTCATGCCTGGAAGGATCTTCTGGGGCAGGAGTGGAGACTGCAGCCTGCAAGTTCATTGCAACACTCCATCAACCCTGTGGCCTCACAGAAGCACCAAGGACAGGGTTGGAGGCAAATTTCACCAAATGCCAGGCAGTTTTGGTCTGGAAGCTGCTTAGCTATGGATGCTCACGGTGCCATGCAGATTTGTCTGGGTCAGGACACACACAGACACACTGGTGCACAGGCTCTTGACTACATTAAGAACACACCAGCCTGCACCACAGCACACAACTGTGCACTAAAGAAAAACTGTGAGAAGAGAGATTCATTCTGAAGAAAAACATTTTTTTTAATTGTACTAGAGAATGAAGATGAAGGCACTAGACTTTATCACTCAAGAGCAAATCAAGACTACTTCACTTTTAATGTATTCATACAGACAGGTTTTTTTAAAGCAAACCCAGCTTAAAAATTAACTTCGTGCCTTCAGTCATGGACTTAACTTTCTCTGATTGTCTCCATAAAGACAAGCCTTGCATTTGGCAACTGGACTGGGTCAGTCACACATTCTCTATTTTGTGGCTTTAAAACCCCGCTGCAAAGTCAGTAGAAAGTGATTTTACTGGATTAAATACAGAGGCAAAAGTTAAAATTATCAAGAACTGTAGACCTAGACAGAAACAAAGCCCTATTTTCAGCCATGGCTGTACAAGAAAAAAAAAAACAAACTTGCAAATTACCTTCTCAGTACCCCGCTTCTTCTCTCGAGGCTGGTTAAGTTTAGCTTGTCTGTCCACTAAAATCTTCTGCCAGTAACGCTGTTCGTGATCACCTTGAAAAACAAATTGACATTGCAGGACATGGATAAAAGTGTAACAGAAGTGGATGCAGCTGTGATGTGTCTGACCAACAAACCCCAAGTTGAACAAAGAAAAGAAAAACTCCATCCAAAGAAGCTTCAAGCTGACACTGAGGTCTCGGTTCTGTAGGAG
>BJBW01011415.1:56907-67972 GCA_004320125.1 Scolopax mira
ACACAGATGACAGAATCTAATCTGGGTTGTTTTATCTGTGGGATTTTGTGCATTTGTGATTTTTAGTGCATACCTAGAATTTAAAACCTTTATGAATAGAGTAACAAAGCTCCCCTTCTTCTACCTTCACTTCTGTAAGTAGGCTTCTCTATACTTGGAAGACTAATCCAATCTAATACAAGATACAAATTTAGAAGAGCAGAGTAATTACAAAAGAAAAAAAACTTATACACATAAGGACAAAGTTCCAAAGTAAAACAGTAAAAAATTTTAGTGTAAATACAATTTAAAAGAGGTAGTACTCTGGCATAAGTTATTCAGCTTCCTGAAAAAAAATAGAGATTAATTAGAAGGCAAGTGCTAAAACCAGTCTAAGTGTATCCATGTTGTTACATCCTATCTGAATATATCCATTAAGTTACTATGTGACACAATCTCTCACATAGTACTTGAGTCTACTCCCGTACTACCATAAAAAATAAAGTCTTACCAGTGAGAACTTCAAATTTCCAGTTGTTTTTGATCTGTATTTCTTTGTATGATTTCATGACAGTCTGTGCATCCTCAGGAGTATTAAAACGGACGTGACACTCTGTGTCTCCCTCCAGCATGTCAACATAAGCAACATCAGCCAGCACTGCCAAAGCGTTCTATCAAAGCACGTGAGAGAACACAGACCATAAACACCACTTGAAAATAGGAAAATAAAAAAAGAGGGACTTTTTGGCCATTCAATTTTCAAAAAGGTCATGAAGTAGAAGGCGGGAACCAAAGTTTTTCATTTAATCAAATCTCTTGTCCAATAGTTTTGAATTAGTATATTTTCCTAAGAAGATTATATCTGAATTCTGATTTATCAGCCTACAACACTTATCTCCCATTCTGCCCTTCAAGAACAATTTCAAACAGTAATTCCTGAAGATGTTACTTTTTTGCATAAGAATAATTTTACTAATGGAGCATCAGTAATTATACATTTATTTCAATACTACATCTGTATGGACATTTTCAAAACAGAAAAATAATTGGCATACTGTAACATTAATATGTCCATCCAACAGAAAAATACTTAACGTCATTCTATGCACGAATTACATAAAAGCCACTTCCTTCATGATAGATTGTTTGAGAAATTAATAGTAGTAAAACAATCCTTGTCTTATGGAGTGATCTCTGCCCAAAAATTCGCACTAAGAGCTGAAGGAAGAAGAGTCACACACGGTCTTTCAGATGAAGTATTTCACTTGTAATACCTGCTGTTAGGAAAATTAACTAAGACCACACATTCCTAGTCAATTTTGTTCACAGCAGGCAGCTCAAGTAAGATTCTTCTATTCAAGAATTACACACTGCTTTTAACCCTCCACTTGCCTTAAAACAAAGCTTAAGTGCCAGCACTGCAGAGATCATTGGAGCACCAAGGAAAGCTAATTTCCACTCTTTACTCTGGTATCCCAAAGTCATGCTTCTATGGAAAACTACAACTCCCTAAACAGCTTCCTGGAGTTGGCAAATATTATAATCCGAGAAGTGCCTTAATAGCAAAACATCACAGTAGTGAAGTAAAAAATTAAAATATCAAAACAATACTAAAACTACTCTGCATAGACCTTTACAGTGTGTGGAAGTAACTAAGCCTGACCAAAAAAAAATCAGAAATACAGATCAATTTTGGAAGCCACTGTGGGAGCAGTCAGCTTACCTACTGGCCACACTATGCCAAGTTGTGACACACAGTTAAGACAGTGAGGTGCAGACTGGAGGCAAAGGGGCCCTTAAAGGTTGCAGTGACTACTCCTCCATTCTCTCCTTGTCTCCAGCACTCAGACAGCGGCCTACAAATACACCTGGGCTGATAAGACTGATTAAGTCGAAGCCCTATCATCAGTTTGTTTTCAGAGAGAGACATCTCTCATCTTGCTTAGATTTATTTATGCACAGGCTAAACTTCAAACACTCACAAGCAGCCAGTGACTTCAAATGGACTCTCCGGCTATAAATACAGGTGGTTTGATAAGTCATCTCACAACTCCCATATCCAACCACTCTCTCGTTGGCCAAAGTGGCCTGAATATTTATCCCAGCACGAGTTAAAGTTGTTTAAATTCTTTCCAGTTGTTATTCATCCAAAAGCACAGTTTGTCAAAGAAAACATCCTGGGTAACATCCATGGAAAACTCAGTATCTGGGAAAAGCCTGTTATTCGCTTCAGAAATGACATGAAATAAAATTTAAGTTAAACCTTTTTTTTTTTTTTTTAAAATTGAGGAAAAAAAGAGCACTTGCCATAGGAGAGAAAGAAAAAAAAAGGAAATGGGTGAATGAATTATTGGACAAGATCTACTTCTCTTACTTTCACTGAACTGGAGATTTTTGGAATTCTGAATTTCTTATTAAAAAAAAGACAATTGTTTCCTAATGCAGCAAGCATTCTTACCTCCAAATTCCTATTAATGATAAACCTCCCCAATATACTATTACAGATTTCTTGATCTGAATTGTGCCAGAGTGACTGGCACAATGACAAATACAAAACACTGCACCCACATTGTCTTCGACTTCTCTTTTCTAACTGGAAAGAGCTAGTCATCCTCTGGAGCATTATTTATTTTTGTCATTGCTTTCATTCTAAACTTGACATTGCTTGAAGCACTCGAGAGGCTAATTTTTGCTTTGAAACATCCTTTTTACCCTATTTTGCTATTGTAAAATCAGCCATTAACAGGTGCTAGAGAAGAATCTGTACACTGCTAGCGGCCAAATAAATAAAAAAGAAATCAGCAAGGCTTGTTTTCAATCGGATTCCATATTCAAACATTTGGGGGGCACTGTAAGAGGAAAGGGTAAGAGTTACCCTGAGGTTACAAAGGCATTACCTTGATCTGCTTCCTGCCCGGCAGGGGCTCGGTGCTAATGATCTTCACAATTACTCCACTCACAAACTGGGGCCCCATTGTGGCTAGGCAATTTGAAAAGATGGGGGGGGGGGGGGGGGGGGGGGGGGGTAGGAGAAGAAAAAAAAAAATTTGTATTTATTAGCTCCACAAAGTACAGATCTGAATTATGAAAGCACACAAGCAACGTCACACATACAAGAAATGAAACAGAGGGCTGTTAAATTAAATGCTGCTAATGCAGATTAAGCCTTTAAAAAAAAAAAATAAAAAATCTAGGATCAAGGCTGTTCCCAAGGTAAAGTCAATATGAGTAAAATAAGTGGAGAAAAAATAGGTACAAGAAGAGTCTCAGAAGTTTTTACATCCTATATGGTCTTCCCATAGGAATATTTTCTATTCCATGGATTACAATTAATAGTTGAACCCTAAATTCTAAGACGATCAAAAATAAGCAGACAAGCATTGTAATGTCAATACTGAAACTAGTGAAGTGCCAAATATCTGGAGCAAAAAAAGAGCAATTTTATCTCTGAAAAACGTAAAATTAACTATGAGAAAATAATTACAAACCTACTTTTCACCATAAAACTGATTAAAAACAAGTGCAAGCCATTTTTGGAAGGCTTTAGAGAAATTGTTTTGGAAATTGCTACAGGCATAGGTGAACCTAAGCAAATCAGGCCCAGTTACATCACTGAAAACGCTGATTCTGGTTTTACTTCTCTGAGGCCTTTAAAACTACAATTATCAAAAAAGATCCATAAATTTAAGAAGTGCTATTGGAACTTGTGAGTATGTTGAAATTACTTGCTTAATCTTAATTTACACAATTCCTTAGTCACAAATATGTCTAAATGAGGGGAGTCTGCTTTTAATATTTGACATTCAGAGAAAGCACTAGCATTATAGAAAATAAAACTATTTTGCAATGTTTAAGGATCAGTATCTTAAACCACTTATATTTGTATACTAAAATCATGAAGATAAGACAAAAAAACATCACAAAGAGGATTACATTTGTCATTTTCAGATTGAGGCTTTTTCTGTGCACAAGTTTCCATTTCCATCTCTCCCACAGGCTCAGGTTTGATTTGAGACATTGTTTTCTTTAAGGAGGCCATACTGGCTTTTTGAAGGGCCAAATATTCTTGCTTCAAATCCATCCATTCGGTCCTATAAACAGCAACACAGGCACAGGATGTCAGTTGTAAACAAGAAAATAATATTTAGAAACTCACGATGACAAGTAAAAATGATGCAATGAAACACTTTACAAGCTGAACTTGGGGAGCATCCTTACCAATAGCTATGTTCCAGCACTTAGGTCAATTTGAGCCTTGCCAATGGCAGCATTTTTTTTTTTTTTAATTTAGCTTTTTAATATTTCAGGCAAGTTCTAACAAGATGAACCTCTCATACAAATAGAATGACTACCAAATTTGTTTTACGTATTTAGAAAGCATATAGAACAGCTTGGTCAACTGTGGTTTCTTATTGGAATTACACTATAGGCACTAAATTCAGAGTTAATTCAGACAGTGAACTCTGAATTCACTGAATTAGTTCAGTGAACCCGCTCCTGTGTTACTATATGAAGGATCAGCCATTTATTTTCTAGAAAAATCATTGATAGAAAATCAACAACTGGTTAAACTCACCAAAAACCCACCGAGATAAGAACATTCCTTACTATTCAAATGCATTTTGGTTAAAAAATACCACCACATGGAAGCAATTTATATATTTACATACATTTAACATGGAGATGTTTCTGCAAACAGCTAGAGCTTTGCTCCACAGAAACACAATGCCTATAGTGCCACTGTGAGAACGACTCATTGTTACCCTAATCTGTGCTATCAAACAAGCTGATAGAGGATTTTTAAAGAGGAGGATATCTTGTGGTAATGGTTTTAGCTGTTAACATTGACAACTGTATACTTCAAAAAAGCATCCAGACTCACCCAGGATCATACATTCTCAACAGAGCAAGGACATTAAAATAACAAAAGACCCACGTAATGATTCTTAGAGATAAAAAGGCAACACCATTCCACAGCAAGGTATGGTATAAATACAAGCTCAAGGAGGTACTTTTTAACCTGATTCGAAGGAAGAGAAGACCATGGGCAATGAGTCAGGCAAGTATTTGCAATGCTTATGCTCTAAAAAACTTTTTTCTCCCCCCATTTGCTATAGCTAACTTAAACTTTTTTCTCTGTGTTTGATGCAGTATTCCCCAAATCTCGATGGAAGAAGACAAGCACCATTGATAACTACCGTGTGGAGTTGTTTTTCTTCTTTTTTTTTTTTTTGTGTGGACCCCTTTTACTTTAACATGGAGGTGCTTTCTGTGATTTTAAAAAAGTAAGTGCTTCCATGTTTTAGTAGAGGTGAATCCTGATCGCAATACTGAAATACCATCCAGGATTGTTTTCTTTTTCCTTACACTTCAGTTGCAAAATTACTGATCCGGGACAAGAAAAATGAAGAAGAGTTTTGTCTGTAGCAGAAGAAGACATGCTTCTCCAACAAGAACCAAAAGCATCAAGTATTACTGAACAAGATTTTTTTTTTGGGGGGTGGCCTGTGTATTAAATAATTTTAAGCAAGTTCTGGGTTTTTTAAAAAAGGACTCCCTTCGCTTTAACATGGAGGTACCTGCTGCCTAAAAAAAGTAAGTGCTTCCATGTTTCAGTGGCGGTGGATCCTAATTTTCTTAAAGTTTCTAAATTACCTACAGCTCAAAGATGCCTACTTAACAGTAACATACGTGCGTGTTTTTATTGTATTATCAGAACTCTGTGGATACCAAAGGGTAGGGATTTTGGGGGGGGGAGGGTAGGGGGGGGAGATTGTTGCTTTGTTGTCAGCTTTTTGGTTTTCTATATAATTAGTAGTTAAGGATCCCCACAACTTAAATGTGGACGTACTTGCTTTGCTCCCGAATAGTAAGTGCTTCCATGTTTTGGTGATGGTGAATCCTTTTGTTCCTTAACTGAAACTACTTCCCCCCCTTTTAGGACACTGAAAAAATGGTACTGCAATGCTCGTGTAGTCTGCATTAATCAATGCCCAATTTTGCCTCACAGTATAAGCACAAGATGGCAAGGACCCCCTCTACTTTAACATGGAGGTACTTGCTGGATGCCTGAAAAGTAAGTGCTTCCATGTTTTAGTTGTGGTGACTCCTAAGAGCCCAACAATTAAATTACAGAAATGAACACTGTTAAATTTCTTCAATGCTATGACTTGGTCCATAGATCGAGTACTGAGGAACCATTGCCGATTTGGTGTCACATTAAACTGCAGGCAGAAATCTACAGAAATCTAGTAGAAAACTCGGGTATTTCAACCTTTTCAGCTACAGGCTAATACTGTTGCTAATATGCAACTCTGTTGAATAAAAATTGGAATTGCACTTTAGCAATGGTGATGGACTGTCAGACATACAAAGATTTAAATAGCCTGAATTAAACGCCCAAAACGTTGGAAATAAGAAATAAGTTGCAAGAAGTTGGAAAGTTGGAAATAAGAAACAAGTATGCAAAATTCGTGACTTTAAAAAAGCTTCCTGTAACTGACAATTGTCATACAAACACTTAAATACAAACAAGTTACCACACACACTTCCAAATGCCCCATGTTTGGAGAAAAGGCAAAAAGTTGGATAGGAAAAAAATAAGCTACCAAAAGGCCATCACTACAATAAAAAACTAAATGCAAAATTGTACTTGCCAAGATACCAAGGAAGCAGAGCCTACCCAGCCTGTGCCTAATCCTTGAGATGGTGGATATATCAATTGGGATTGTTGGGGGATTGATAGCCTCAATTTCACTCAGGGTCAGGTTTCCTTTCCACCCACCCCTCCTCCCTGCTGTTTCATAATAAGATGTTTCATAATCAGAAAGGTTTTCTAATTAATGTAAGCACTGTAAGCAGCACTACACGGGGAAATATTACATTATTACATGTCAGAACCCAGTACTGCAATGGTCTCATGCAACAAAATGGCTACAAAGCATCTACACAATAAATCTCTCCCCATCCACTAGGTACCATAAACTAGCCATGTTTCATAACCTACTTGGAGAGGACTCTGAGTGGAATGACTTCTTCACCCATTTTGTGTCGTTCCTTGTGCTTCTTCTTGTGTTTCCTTTTAGATTTGGAAAGGGATGTGTCTTTTTTATCCTTGTCTTCTTCTACAGAAATGTCTACATGAAATCAACAAGTCAAAAAAGTTTAACTGTAATATGACAGATACTTAAAGATAGGCTAGGTATTACATAATAAATGCTGAATGAATATCACTGTAAAATTGCAATAGTATTGTTTGGTTTGTTATACAAAACGGTTTAATGGACTCCACAAAAATCAGAGTAGCCTGGAAGTAGGTAGTACCCTTTTCAGGTTTAGTCTCTAATCAAGAGTTCTCAACCAAAATGTGATGTCAATGCAGCTTTTAATCCTATCTATTGCTTTTTTTCCCCCTTATCTCATGTAAGAAACTGGGATCAGCAGCTTTTGTTTTTCAATCTTAGTTATCTAGATTCTTATACTGTCACCATTTGCCTAGGCTGACTGTTTAATCCATACTTTACTTCAGTTTTATTAACTTCTTTGTGAACTATTTTTACTTCTGATGAGATTTACCTGCTTCAGTGTTGAAAGTTCTTTCCTATTCTCCATGCAGCTTATCTCCCTGGAATGACTCACTACCAGGTTTAAACTTAACTGTAGGGTACACCATATATTCCTTAGCTGACAAGCCTCAACCATATCAACCATTTTTCACCAAGGAGAACAACGTTTTACCAGTTCAATTTTCATTTTTTTTCAAAGAGAAATTCAGCATCTGAATCTTTCACCAACTCTTGAAAGGGTTACTCAATAATCATTAATCCAATTAATAAACTTATCAACCTCCAGAAGTCACTTCACAAATTAATTTGTTACACAGATCAAGATTCCCATTTACCAAATGCAGTAAATGGGAACCCAAAGAATGCAGTTCTTTTAAACTGAGCTTTTCTTCTTCAATAGACTAAGCCTGCCATTTGATTTCATTCAGGCATATAGATCATGAAAGTAATTTAAAAAAAAAAAGCAATGAGCTTTACCATTGGAATCCTTTGGAGCTTCTGGTGTTTCCTCCTTAACAGGATGAACTTCATCCTTTTGAATAGTTTTCTTGATTTTTGGGGTTAATGCCTCACCATCTCCCGAGGTGGTTCTTTTTCTCTTCCCTGGCCTGCTTTCCCAAGGTCCCTCTGAGCTTTCTGTTCTGTCCCATTTTCTCTTCTCTCTTCTTGAGGGCTGCCTGTGAGTTTCAGTTCCCTCCATTTCTGAACACTCTGATGAAGTCCTGTGCCTTTTTGACTTGGGTACTTGCTCTGTTGTAGTGTTGGTGTTTGATTCCTTTGTCTCTACAGCTGCCTGTACACTGCTCTCTTTCTTGATTTTGGATTTCTTTTTTTTCTTCTTTTTCTTCTCTTCTGTATTAAAACCACAATACTTAAAACTACCAATGATTAAATACAAGATCAGATTAACTGACCCAAGTAAACAATCACAATACCACATGTCATGATAATCTGGGATGTTAAATGAAACACCTGTCTCTGCCATCTCCAAATACAGGAAAGATGCAATACGTTGTCCCAAAGTTCCTCCTGGGCATTTTAAGCAGAAGAGGAAAAAAAAAGACACTCGGTCCCACAAAGTGTTAAAGACCTCTGGGTCACAAGTGCAGCTTGTGGATTCCTGATGTACTTACTCTCAAATTAAAAAGGAGTATCTTAAGTAGGTTTTAAAAGCATGCTTTTTGATTATTTTTTTTTGGGCCTAAAAGTTACTGATGTAACAAAGTACTGATGTAACTGATGAACTAGTGATAACAGTGAAGAATTTAAGAAGACTCATTGCTAAGCTTATGAAAAAGACAGGAAGATGTCTGTAGCTTGAGAAACTGTATTATGTCATCAGAAACGAGGAAAAATGTTTCAGTGAGCAACAAAGTTGCTACCTAATATTGTAATGCTGCTGTCTAAGTTATAATACATGTATGTATAATACATAATACAGAGTATATATACAATATACATTATATGTATATAATACATATTATAATACATGTCTATTTATTATACATATACTGGAAAGATGCTCAACTGTGAGTTCAGAATTTGCTTCTCAGCAATATTCTCCAGGTTTTTATGAGTAATTATCAATCACAGAAGTGGAATTGTAAATATACTCTAAAAGGTTAATGCTGCTATAGACTGCTCTGCTGAAACAGCAAGAGGTCCAAAGAAAAATTTACTGTTTTCATAGTTCTCTCACAGGAAGTTACAGAGGGAACACTACCACAAGGTTTGCTCTGAAATGTTAGATTATCACAAACTCACCTGGACAGCACTCACATTTGCCTATAATTTTGCTCTTATGTCTGTATCTTTCCTTTCAATACTAAATATTTTTTTTAAAAAAATGTGTAAAATTTGGCTTTTGCTAATGCTAAATGCTCAGATAATGACTTATTGTAGAGTCTGAAAGCTGCTCTATCTGCCTAAAAAGCTGTAGCTTGCAAAAGAGGAAAAAAGAAATCAAGTTCATTAGCAAGGAGGAAAACAAATAGGTAAAAATTTATATATCTTAGTTTTACATTTTCATTCTTAAGCCTATATTGGCCAACAAACAAACAGCAACATCCACTTTTATCAAGTTTTTAAGAAATGTGCGATTAGACTGCAGTAACACAGCAGTTCAAAATTCTCCCTTCAGGAGCTGAGGCACAAACCACTTTGGTTCTTGATCCTATTAACATATTACCACTTACCTACTACACTGCTGTTACTTGTATTCAGTGTAGGGACAGGCTTATTCTTTACAGTTTTGGGGAAAATCCCAGGTTTCCGTGGTGCTTCTTCTGGTGGATTATTCAAAAACTTAAAAAAAAAAAATAATGGAAATATTAAAATCTACAAGTCGTGACTAAAAAAAAAAAACATTTTCTTTTTTAAAGAATTTCATCCAAGTTAACACTAAGAATCATATATTCATTTGAGAACTATGTAGTCTCTCATGACTCCAGAAGTATGCATTGTTCTTTTTTCAGTGGTGTGGTGGGTTTTGTGGGGTTTCTTTGGTGGTGGTGTGATTTGCTTTTTAAGTGCAGGGCTTGCTTGATTTCATATCATTAGTTTGATGTTTTTTTGTATGTTACCATTATGCTATTGAAAGATAATGGTTAAAACTTGCAAATTACATTTAAATACAGAAAATCACCTATCGTATGGCCATGTTTGTCTGATGAAATGTAATAGCCATTGTACTGTTACACAGAGGCCTCTCTTTCCATAAAAGATGCCAGGAGTGGCCAACCAACCTATTAAAAAGAAAAAAATACCCACTATGCTTCCACTAAGGCTCCAGCTTATTAACAGAATCGTGGGATTGACTGGAGTTCTTGGGGAAGGAGACAAGCATAACTCCTTGTTAATTTTTTAAATTATCATATTTTAGGAACTTCTCTAAGATTCAGTAGGTGAACTAGTAAAGACTACACCATCCAGATCCCTGACTGACATCAGGAAGAATGTTACCAGACCAGAGGCACCATTTACTCACCTCAATAGCTTTCTCTGCTTGCTCTTTTGTTTCAAATTCCACAAAAGCAAATCCCTTTGGATCACCAGTACTTTTATACCGGGGTATACTGATGTAAACTACGTTACCACACTTCCCAAACACCCGCTCAATCCAGCTGTGATTGACATTTTTGGGAAGCAGCTCCTAAAAAATAAAAAAAAGGAAATAATTCTCTCACTAGTGTACTACCATTTTATCAGATAGTTTACTACATCTTTTAATCAAAAAAAGTTGTCACCAAAAAATATCAAGTTTTTATTTCAGTAATAAATCTTGTCAAGAAGTCATAGTATTCAGGCAGTAGAAACAGTGATCTGAAAACATGTATCTAATAATTCATCTACCTCTAGCAAATTCATTATAATTTAGATATTTTTCTTCCTGTAACAGACACCAAGACCTCACCTGCAGCTGTAAATTTACAAAGATATTTCATATTGGAAAGATAAGACCTTCAAGCAAACATAATTCTGCATTGTCTAAAAGTATCCACTGCAAAGCACATGATTTTTTT
>BJBW01011416.1:0-24136 GCA_004320125.1 Scolopax mira
TCTCGTTTGGGGGGGGGGAAGGGTCATCTGTTGGTCCGGGTGCAGTGATTTCAGCTGAAACCACGACAGGTTTGTTTGTTTGTTTGTTTTTAATGTTAACCTAGCAGGTGAAATATATGTTTTTCTATTTATCCAAGTTTCAGGACATCAGACAGCCTATGTGGGGCTTCTGTGAGTCAGTAGATGGCCTTCCTGTGTCAGTGTGAATTCCCAGCAGTGTCAGTTTTATTGCTCACACATTGTAGAGTTAGTTCACACACATTAAATTTGACACAGGCCAAAGGCATTGGATCTTTTATGCATGCAATTCAGGCATATTTATTTTTCTCCAGGGAATACTGAATAGATATAAGGTAGTTGTACAGTCACTGCTTCCATATCTGTAATTTGCAGCTGGCATTTAATTATTTAGTAGATAATTCAAGGCTTTGAACTTCATTTGGTCATAACCTTGTAAGTGATTGTTCTCCTATGGCAATTGTCATAGAATAGTTTGTAAGACTCATATAGCTGGGGAACAAAAAGTTTTCTGTTACTTTGTAATCAGCCAGGGGAGATAGGGCAGTTAATCTGATATGAAACTAAATTAATCAACTTTGGATTTTGCAAACTTGCTTTTGCAGGTGGCTCATTATTATAAGGAAACTGGGAATAATTCTATTAGAGGAGTTTTGGGCTCAACAATGTTGACAAAAGGTTGGAAAAAACCTGAGATTCATACAGACGAATTGGGTTGAAATCTGTGTCTTGATTGTTACAAATTTGTTCTAATCATTATTCTTAAAAGTACTTCCATGGGGTCCTTGAAAGAATTTCTCCTTAAGACAGGACCCAATTTCAAGTGTACAGAATGTAATCCTCTATATAACTTTTTTGTCTACACTGCCATTATATGTTGTAGGATAAAATTGCCAATGCATGGTTCTTCTTATACATTAAGTGGTTTTGGAAAACTATAAAATTTGCCAGAGAAGTGCCTATTTCTCTCTACTGACTTTAAAAATATTTGCTAACTAAATCACCTGTAGAGTTCTACACTGGAGTTGTCTGTAGTTGAATTAGATGAATTTCAACTTTGAACAGGATCTTCCATTTAAGGTTTTATATTTTCATATATGACAAAATATGAAATAATAAAAAAGTGGTGATTTTGTTTTCTGTATGCTGCTTTACTTCTCAAAAAAGACAGAGCAAAAGGTTACTTCTTTTACCACCAATATATATACATTACTTAAATGATTAATTAATTCTCCAAATATCTTGATAGATATACAACTATTCTTCTCAGAAGAACTTGAATGTGCAAACTGAACATAACTAGAGATTATTCCTCCTTGTTATACACTGTATAGCTATGCCAAGTACCCGACACTGGTGCTATTTCTCTCACATTTAATCATTGCTTAAACACACATTTAAATTAAAGTTCAGGTTTTGATTGTATCATTGTTAAAGTCAGTTGAATTCTGATGGCAGACAAGATGGTCGTTGTACCTCTATCTTTCTGAAAAGATAAAGTCCCTCCTAGGGCATGTCAAATTGTCAGTGCATAAAAGCATTTTCCAAGTAATACAAAACTACAACAAACTGCCTAAACATGGCATGCCCAATTATTTAAATTGATCTTTTAAGTCAGTCTATCAAAACCATAAAGTTCTATGCTTTAAGAAGCCTTTAAAATCTATACGTTCTCTTATGTACTGTATTTTACTGGTATCACGTCAAAAAAAATGCATCCTCAAATGTGGAGCATGACTTCTTTGTAAAGCCAAAATATGCTTTAAAAAGGGTGTTTAAGAGAGCTATGCAAATATTAACACTGGCTTTGTATGGAGTCAGTATATTATGCTGTGCTGGACATAATTGATAAGGACCCAAACGAACTCTATATAATATAATTTGGCCTGAGTTGCAAGAATAATTCTCAGAGGTCTCATCTGACCCGACATTTTGGAAGGAGATGGAAGGGATAATTATTTTCCCTTCACAACCTTCCATAAAATACCACAGTGTAAGCAGTTGCTTTTCAATATTTCTTATGTTAAGTGCAAGGAAAATCTGGAGCTTTGGGCATCACTCTGTGTTATTTGTGATTAAAAATTAAACATATTAAATGTGAATCATTATGCTTAGATTTTCTTAAATTCATGCTGTTTAAATGTATATCCTCTTCCTAATTGTAAAGTCAGCAGAAAATAACTAGTAATATACTGTAGAGAGGCTCCTACACTAACTTTTATTTTGATAGTCAGTCACAGATGAACCCTCTAAGCCATCCTCTATGAAGATCAATAAAACATCATACTCTCATTACCTCTGTGTCAGTTGTGGAGAAACTAACTTATGAATTGATGGCGATGATTTCATTTCAAACCTGTGAAATTGCACAACCAGTTTTACTTACTACACAGTCAATCTAAATCCTAGTCTTTACCTATTGTTCTTGCATACCAATAATGACCCAAAGGTTTTCCAACTCAAGACCATCCATATCACACTGAAAAAATAGAATTTTGATATTCCAAAAATATGAATCTTACAATTTAATGTTTGAAGGACTGTGATATAAAGAGAGATGTGTGACATCTTCTCATCTTTATCCTACACTGTTCCATTCTACAATTGTTATCAGATATCATCAACCTTTACTGCTGGTACCCTTTACTTCAAACTTATGAATATTTCAACAAAAAAGGCATAACCTCTGCATGTTGAATTTTCCCCTCTTTTCTTTTCTTACTAATACCCATAACATGTTAATGTAGCAATATTTTCATCATAGTCTTAATATTTTGAAGAATGTTCTATGGGACCTTTCCAAAAACTTATGGCTCTGCTACGACTAGAGCTGTTAGAGAAGAATCATCTGTCACAGAATTTGCATGGTATCTTTTTGTGTCATATGAGTTTCCAGGTCTCTCAGATTTAGCATACTGCATAATGCTTCCAGTGGTCATGGAAGCTACAAAAGTGTAGCAAAAGGTTTATTGAATAGCATCAGCCATTTGTGTAGATATACTGGGATGTATTATTTCTCTTATCCCTTCCATTTTTCTGTATAGAGATAATCATGTTTGAGAGACAGATAAATAGAAATAAATAAATGGAAATCCTCTACTCATCACGTGTGCTGAGATTCCTTTCATTGCTTATACCAATATGCTATTGATAGATGACCCTTTCCATGGTCCAGTACTGCTTTCCCTTTTCCTAGTAAATGTACACATCTAGAAAGGAGCTGGCCTTATCACTTCTGTTTGAGACCAGGAATATTATGGGGATGATCCAAATGCTTTTCAGTGTATTCTGAGTGGAAATATGTTTGAGAAAAAGTCTTTGATCAGTAATCAACAATCAAGAAATTAATGCTATAGATAAAGACAGCAAATCAGTAGGTCTAGAGTAAGATTTGCTTTGAAGTTTAGCTCTGGAAACACTCACTCATGCAAAGCTAAAAAATTACAGATCCAGGAGCGTCGAAGTATAATTTTTATACTGAGATTTCTCTTTTGGGTGTGGATTTTCCATGTTTCTTTCATGCTGTTCCTCCAGCTGTTTTGGTCCCTGAGAGTTGTTGATACTGACTTTCAAAGCCAAATTTGGATTTGTCCTTTCTTAAGTGGGTTGTAAAAACATCTTGCTTTGATGAGCTTTTCTGTAGATGAGATTTTCTTGACACCAATAATCTTTCTACTTTCAGGGTTGTAGAATCCTTAACTTGGCTCCATTTTACATGTATTGTTTTTTACTTAGAAAGTAAATATTCCTCAGTCCTAGAATAACTCTTGGAGAATCTGGAAATACTATTCTGTAGGAACTGACTCTAAGGGCTTATTCTTTGCCACAGATCTGTGTATGTAAAAAGAAAGCGTGAGAAAGAAAGAAATGTGTTACTATGCCCTTGCTCCATGCTCCACCCCAAGATCTTCCTTTTCCTATCTCTTTCATTTGACAGGCTTGGTGGAGGCTATGAGAATGTAGGTGTGCTCCATATATCTTCTCAATTTACAGGGAGTTGAAAGTTATGTATCTTTCACAATGTTATGTATCTTTCACAATCTTTCTTTAGGGGCTGGATAGAAAATTTAGACCAACTCCATGAGCAGGGAGCCTCAGCCTAGTATCTATGCAGTCCACACACTTAAAGCAGTGGTGACCCTTAGCTCTTCAAGTAGATTCTCCCTAGACTTCCCCCAGGACCCTTTAATAGGCTTGATGTTTCTCTCATGTCTTTGGAGTCCCTTCTGTCTTGTCAAGCAGACTCATCTGAAACTTCTTTTTCAGATTTAACAATGAAGAATCATACTTGCAACTCAGTAAGCAAATGTCTTTTTGAATTTTCTCTTTTTTTGCTGTCATTTTTCATTGCCTGCTGAGATCTTGATGACAATCTGGGTGTCTTTCCCTCCAACCGCACCCATCCTATTGGTACTTCCATTTGAATGACTCTCAAGTATACTGTGCCTAAGAGATACAGATAACTAGCTTTTGGGAGCAGTGACAGTTTATGGGGATACTGCTTCCTGAACCTGAAATTCTAGTTCCCACTGCTGCTTCTTCATCTGTGATGGTACCACTGTTTGTGTAGTTTGGGATGGACAAGATTGTGTGCTGAATCAATGTTCATTATTATATAAAAGTTTATTTTTAAAGCAACAATGTTTAAATTTGTCATTTTTTTTCAGTCAGTTGTGTCATGTCTTTAAGGGGTTGCAAAGGAAAAGAAGGGTAGAGTCTCTCTCTCTTAGAGAAGTGAGGGGTAAGGTTGTTTATGAAGGGCTTACCACTGAAATACATGAAAGTTCTCTCCAAATGGCCACAAGTTTATTAAGTACCACTGAGTATATAAAGAATACATTTAACAATCTAATTGATGCAGGAAACCAAACAAACCTCATAATTTTCATATAGATAAAATACCTATTTTACAATTATATTCTTATGTGGGAATGGATAAAGAAATGGAGAAGAGCATTAGCAGTGTGAAGTACTGGCATTAGAAGGCTTTATGTATTAAGAGTTTTTTACAAACCCTGAAGAGTTTGTGAAGAATCCTGCTGCTACTCATTCTTTGAACCCCTACATTTCACTAGCCCAAGTACTCTGAGCATCAGAAGGGAAAAAAAATATCCTTTCTCTGTGTGGTTTATACAATGTAGGTTAGAATTTACTGCAGTCAAATAGTAACACGAACTATTTACAGCAACAGGATGATCAGTATTTCTGAAATGAACACAAAATGAAAAAAATGATACCAACCCCTGTTGTTTCTCCTTGAATTAGTTACTGTGTTTTTAAAGCTAGTTATGAAATAGTTTTTGCTTTGCCTGTTGTCCTTCAAGTATAGGTATCTGAATCTCTGTCAACATATTCAGTTTTACTTTATTAAGCTTTACTCTTTGCCTTCAATCCAAGTAAACAGAGTAGGGTGACATACACCCACTTCCTTTATGGAACTTTCCATAACTCTCACTTTCTTGCCATTAGACCTTAGTATGACATAGTCCTGGTAGACAACAAGCTCATTATCAGTGAACAGTGTGTTGCATTGTCAAAGAAAGCCAACAGGATGCTAGGTTGCACCAGCAAAGTCATCACCAGCAGAGATAAAGAAGCCATTATCCCACCCTACTCAGTGCTGGTCAGGCCACAGCTGGAATAATGTGTTCAGTTTTTGTCCCTAATATACCAAAAAGATGCGGTCAGGCTGGAGAGGCTCCAGAGAAGGGCCACAAAGATGATCAAAGGACTGGAAAACCTGCCATGTGAGGAAAGGCTGAGAGAACTGGCTTTGTTCAGCCTTGACAAAAGAAGGTTTAGGGGAGACCTTATCACCATGTTCCAGCATTTAAAGGGTGGCTACAAAGATGGAGACTCTGATTACAAGGATTCACATTGTAAATACGAGGGTAATGGGTACAAGTTATTCTTGGGGAAATTTCAACTGGACATAAGAGGAAAATTTTTCACAATGTGAACAATTAGACACTGGTGGAACTTCCTGGCGGATTCCCCAACACTGGGCACTTTCAAGATACAGCAGGACAGGGTGCTGGGTCTTCTTCTCTGGATTGTGCTTTTACCAAGAAAGGTAGGACCAGAGGACCCTTGAGATCCCTTCCATCCTGGTATTCTATAATCCTATGACGTCATACCAAGATAGATAGACAAATCACTAATTTTGAGTAAAGAGTACAGCCAATTTTTACCTTCAGTAGGCAATATAGAACCCCCATTTGGTATGTCAGTATTCTAACAATCTTTTTGAAATAGAAACCCCATTCTTAGGACTGAAGTCTAGGTCTAGGCAAAATCTAATTAATATCCATGTCTACTACTATGCCCCTGGTAAGGATCGGAAGGATCATTTGGCTCTTTAATCTATGTATGAACCACCTGCTAGCAAACTCTAAAACCTTAAGAATAAACTTCCCAGATAGATGAGATGCTTCAGTCTAATCAAAGAGCCTTATAAACACTTGTCACATAGCAGCATGACATTAAAATGTTCCTAAATGAGAGAATATTCAGATTTGGATTTGAATTTCAGGATTTAGACACATTTCTGATTTTACAATATGTTCAAGTCACACAATATGCTGTTTTAGATTTGTAAGCCTCTTTCCTCACTTAGTTAACCTAATATACTTGCTTCTTGATATGATGGCAACACTGAGGGTATTCATTATTGTAATGAATATTAATACTAGTATTACAGGGTTTTGTAAAAATGGATCACATGAACCACTTAATAGAAAGCTAATACAGTCCCAACTGGTGGTTAACAGATTTAATTGACTTAAGATTTTATTTTATTGACTAAAGTTATATTCATAATATGTTTATTAACATGTGAAAATAAAAAGTTATTAATAGTATAAACTTCAGAGTAGTGTACAGAGAAATTTTGCATGTGATTACATCTCTTCAAGCAAATCTTTACAACAGCTTAGTATCAGTAGCCAGTCAGTGGTTCTGACTTTGTGAGAGTCTCCTCTCTAATAGCAGGAACTACTCACATTTATCTGAGAGGTGTATGCTTCTTTAGTTTTTTAGTTCATAATAACAGAGAGAGGATCGATGGACTGTTACGTCAAACTATTAAACAGTAGGGGAGAGGAAGCTTCTCTTGTGTGTCGACCAGGCCAATTCATCTGTACCACCCTTCAGTTTCTGTCACCTCAACACATGTCTTTTACAGAAAGGGTACTGAGGAATGCAAGAGAGCACAACTCTGTAATCAGTTAAATAGTTTAATTTAAGAGTAATTTATAACTACAACAAATGGGGGCTGGGTGGGAAAAGGTAATATGGAGACAAAAAAAAAATATGGTGATAAAGTTAGGTGGCACTTACTATGGTTTTGTGTAAGTTTTCCATAACTGGTTCTTTAAAAGATTATTCCTGTTTGATGAATGGATAAACAGGGATTTTGTGCAATTTGCTGAGGTTGTTTTGAACTTCAGAACTGGAAGGTTATCCCTTCGTGGCAGGACATGATGTCTGTCTACATTCATTAGCAGTGCTGAGCAGCAGCTGTAGATCCTCATAGCAGAATGGCTGGTTCTGAGGAGCTGACAAACACCTTCTATTTGTATGTGTGTGTGTGTTTTTGCTCCTGACTAATTCTAATCCAGTCCAATGGCCTTAAGTCCTGTTAGCACTCTGAGAGTTTTAGATGGACTCCTGAAGTGCTTATTTACATTCCAAGACTTCTCCATAAAGCAAATCAGTGTGTTAAGTGAGACAAAAGGATTTCCTGCAAAACTGAATATTAAATTTTATGAACTCATTTAGCTGTCAATATATCCAATGCTGTCCCTGCAGCCAAACCTCCCAATATCCAGTTTTACTAATAACTAGTTTTACAAGTGTCACATGAAATGTGGATCTTGCAGTTCCCTTCCCACTCCACTGAAATCAACATAAGTTGTGGTATTACTGAGTAGGAACAAGGTATTGACACCAGAGTCTCATAGCTCACTACTTTGACTGCACATATCAGTCCATTCATCCACAGAAAACGATTATTGTAATGGTATCGAGTTATGAGAATCAGGCTGCAGGACTTAGTTCCATGCTCAGTTTGCTGCAGGGATTTACCAGGTATAGTTTCACACTTAGATTTCTTAGGATCAATTGCTTGTCCTTGAACTACTCCTTCTGGGGTCATAAATGACTGGACCTTGGCATCTACTTCACCGTCATATGCTGATCACAAATATCTGCCATATCTGGATCTATGTGTCTGTCTTGTGGGTTCTTATCAAGGACTTCAAGATTGTAAGAAGCAGTGGGAAAACACAGAAGCAATTTGTAGCTTCAGAAATAAATGGATGTTTTCCAGTTCATGGTTTTGAGCATGGCTTGGAGCCAGGGTGCCTGTAATATATATTACTGGTCAACAGCAACCAAATCTCTATGCTTTTAGTACTTTGACAAAATAGCATTACTGGACTCAGACACAGGATAGTTGACATGTTCTTTACTCTTGCCAAAAGTGGCCTGTAGAAGGAACCTGGGATACTGGATGCTATCCTACTCTCATTAAATTTGGAGACATTTTTCATATCTACCTTGCTGCAAAAAGACAAGTTATATCTTAGGTGTGATAGTAGTCTGTCCATTAATCTGGATTTAGTAAGGGCAATATCTGAATTTACAGTTGAGTCTTGGACTCAACTGGATTTTTAGGTGCTACCCATGCTGCAGCTCCTCTGCTTCTTAAATGCTTTGCAAACCAGTCCAAGTGCCTGAAATACTAGTTTGATAAAGTGAAAATACCTTTAACCAAAAATCCATCTCACAAAAAAACCAAACAAAACACTACATTCTCATTATCTGTGACTAACAAATTTTTTAATTTGTTAATCTTACACAAAGTCACGAAATTTATTTATTACATGCCTTGCACCTATTCTAGCATTATAAAGGGGAAAAAATCAATCTCCTCTGTCAAGGCAAGGAATAGGAGGAGAAACACTGAAAACTATATGTTTATAAGAATGAAATCTAGAGAGTGAATAGAACGAACAGTGTTTCAAACCTTTTTTCCACTTTCCTTAAGCCACCCCTGATGATTGTTTCAGGCTATTGTAATCTAGCCAAGAGGAAAAAAGGGAAAAGAAAAAACCAAACCACATATTCTTCTGAATGGTACTCTCCATGACCAATAATATCAGTGCCTGCAGTTTTCTTCAGTATTTTTACTTTCCTCTTGTTTCCTAGTGTACAAAACGTCAATTTCAGCTTGAAATTTTAAAGTGAGGTGACTCAGTCAGACAAAGACTATTTTTTTTATATGGTCACTTAGACACAGCTACAGTATGTGAATTTACTGTTTGCGTTGCTTGTCATTTTTTTTAGATAAGGATGACGGAATATTTGTAGTTTAATAACTTGAAAGCCTGAAAATGAATACCTGAAAATGTCGTAGTGGTGTCCTCAGAGAAACACTGAAAATGATCTTTTAGGACAAAAATCGTTTGAAAATACATAGTCCAGAATATAATGGTTCCATTTGATGCTCACTTGAAAACACTTTAATGGCTTTTTTCAAATAGTCTTTTTTCACTTGTCTTCCTTGTTTTTCTACCTCAGCTTGGTTCAGTACAGCTGCGTGTTTTTACATAGGCACAATTCTGCTCAATATAGTGATTAACACCCTGAAGTAAAAGAGTGGCTGTCAAATATGCTAACAGCTTCTACATCAAAATAGCAGAAACTTATTTAGTTATAAAAAACAGTGTAGATTTTTGTAAAATATGGGTTTAAAAGCGGACTTCTACATTAGTACCCATGGATTTATATAAGGCCTGGTCATGAGTTTCTACCAGCAAAGGGAGCTGCTGGGTGCCTGGCATTTATGAAAAGCAGGTCATGCCCAGAAGGCTAAACAACCTGGTGTGGGTAGGATTTAAGTATCTCTTTGAAAATCTAGTGTACAATCAAAAAAAACAATAGTAGGTAAGTAGACAGGTGCAAGTGATATTCATATTCACATTCACTTTTGGATTTTTCTACTATAGGACTTTTCTACTATATTGCTCTCCAACAAGATGAGAAAAACTCATGACTTCTGACAAAAAAGCCTGACAGGTTGATCTCTTTACAGGCTTTTAAACTTATATCTCATTGTTAAATAAAATCTCCTTTAGAATAATAAATGTCTATTACAAAGGGTCTAATATTCAATATTCAGTCTAATACAAACAAAATGCAATCTGATTTTTTCAGCTAATTAGTTATTAATGATTGCAAAATTGATTTGACTGTGGAGATGGTGTTTTATGACACAGATTTGATTGGGATAATTTGTATTTTGTTTTACTTTAATTTTTTTTAGAATGTTTGAAAACCCTTTATTTTTTCACTACATTTCTTCCACATTTTTATTTTATTTTTAAGAATAGTAATGCAAAAAACTAAAGCCAAAACCAAGTCTGCCTTCATATTCTAATATAATGTTATTGAAAATTATAAAATGTTAGTTTTCTCCCACGTAACTGTCTTCTGCTTTTAGTTGACAATGACAAGAACAAAAGGTTGCGGTATGACACATTCTTCGTTCTGAACCCTCACTTTCTATATAAGAGTCAATAGGAACAGATAGCACTTGGATTCTGAGTTGTCTGTAAGCTTCCTAATTAGTTCCAGGATTAATTTAAGATGCCAGCGATAAATTTTAAAGCCTTGCATAGTTTTCTTGCTAGAATCCAGCATGACATTTCAAGTTCACTGAGTCATCCTGTGAATTTAAAACTAGCCTGGCAATGCAGGCAGAATGGGTTTGGGTTCTGTGGCTGTCTGTCCTTGACTGACTCCTTTATTTTGGGAAGTAAATTTAACTATTTCTTTACAGTGTTCCCTATAGGAAAGCATTTGTGTAAGTGCACAAACATGTTTGTTTTTATATGTATTCCAATATTCACTCAGAGTTTTGCAGAGACAAACAATAGTTTTTCTCTTTCCAAGCAAAAGTAATTTCCTGTGACAGTAAACAGTCTTTGTAGTACATATATGGCATTTATTTCAGCAAATGGGATCACACAAAAACAGTCACATGAGTGGGCAGAGATACCTGAAAGCAGAATAAAAAGTAAATTTCTGGAAAAAGCTGAAAAGAGCTATCACTATATGCAATTTCTTGGTCATTTTCCAGCTGCAGTATTAGCAAGGTGCTGTCAGCATTCATAGTATAGATTTTTGCTTGTGCTGGACTATTCATTTATAAAATATTACACATCGTTTTGAAGTTTTGGTTTCCATAGTTCACTGTGCTGTACATCAAGAGTAATGAAAAGACAAAATGTAAACAAAACATGGTATATTCTATGACACAGTATGAATGATTTCATACCATTAGCAATTTAAATATTTTTCGCTTCCTGTAAAATATAACATAATAAATTATGAAACCATTTGTTCTGTCTTATACTTTCTATGATTTGTCTTCAGTGCCTTAAGTCTGTGACTTTCCTAGGCTTTCCACATTGACAGCCTGAGTGATGCTTTCTTCCCAAAGCCGCTGAACTACCAGAGGGCAGTTTGACAGGAAAGCAATTGCTGAATTATTCCAGTTTTGCCCTTTATGAAAAGAGCTGGGGAGTGGAATGAACCTTGTTAGAAAAGTAGTACCAGAAGTAGTACTATCAAAGAGCTTCACTTTGTAATTTGTAAGCAGTGGGGGAAAGAGAATTTTCATATATCTTGTCATTCTTTCATCTGCATTAAAAATTAATGTTTTTCTTAAGAACATTCACAATTGCATTTTCATATTTACCTTCCCTCACATTTGGACAGTATCCACCTTACCAAAGTGTTTGATTCAGCTTCATAGTTAATCTGATTGTTTCCTAAAACTTACAGAAACAGTTCTTAAATTTATGGGAAAAGTAACATTTTAATTGTGGAATTTCCTCCCTCTTTTTCTGTCATTAAAAAAATTAGTAAGAAGTTTTAGAAAGTGAAGAAAATATTTCAGATGGCTGACTTGTAAGCCATATTTTCTGATTGGTAAATGTAGAGGTACAAATTTTTAAGGGAATAAACATCACTGATGTGCTCTAATCAATAACATCAGTCTCACTCATAATTCTCACTTGACTGTTTCATATGATGGTGTTAATCAATAATTTCTCACAGAAGAGTAAATTTAGGCCTAGGTAGAAGTCTACTCTTTACATTACCCCAGGGTTCCTTGTTAAGGATACATCAGTTTGGATTAAGATAAGAAAAGTGGGGAAGACACAAAGCCATGTCATCCCCAGGTAAGACATTAAAATGTTCATCCTTTCTTAGAATTAAAGTTAGTGTGGATTCTTCTGTATAAAACTGTTATGAAGACTTTCAGCAAGGCTGAACTATCATGCTCAACTCACATGTCCACACAGTGCCCGTTCAGTGTTTCCATCTGGTGCTAGCCATTCTTTTCTTTTTGAACAGTTGGACTCCGATTCAGCCCATTTAATGTAAACTGAGGAACCTAAATTAGGACCCTAATCACCCTCAGCTTTCTTTGTAGTCAAAGAGAAACACCTTTAATGTGCAATTCAGTTCTAAGATGAGCTAATTGCCCTCTGGAGGCATTTTCTGTCCTGCTGTTCCATACTGGAGGAAACTGGAGAAATGTGTTCTTAATTGACAGCTTGTGGAAATGGCTGAGATTAGATGGGATGTACTGGTAAATGTGTCTTATCACTTCCTCTATTCCTGTACCTCCATCTTCTTTGTTTACTTAAATTTCATCGTGTGGTTTTCCAGGAATTGTTCTGGCCAGTAGTAGTACACAGAACAGACTTTTAATTGCTCCAGTGACAGAAGTTTTCAAGTTCATGCACCAGAAATATTTGAACTAGATGAAAAACTTACTCAAAATCACAAAATTCTATGGCCTATTTTTAAAATCTCTCATTTGAAGCATCTGAAATTGATAATGAAAATATATTAAAATAAATGTGTTGCAGTGATCTGCATTTGCTAAATAAAGTTTTAGTAGAATTTAAGAAGTACAATAATGACCACAGTCCTGTTAGTTCTTATAATTGTAAGTAAGTAGAAACTATATCTGGAAGCTCTCCCTGTGCCTGTTCTGAAAATAAATCCTATATATCTTGGAAGATCTAAACTTAACATTTTAATTAGAATGTATATGGGGAGGTTTTTAGTCATCCATGCCTTTATTTTAAGCTGTAAATTTTATGCAAACTTGTTATTTTAAAAATGTTATGAGCCACTGTGTTTCCTTAAAGAATTGTTAAAGATCAATAAGTCTCCTGTGAAGCATGTATTTTACGACTTTTAAAGACAATTTCTTTTTGCATAGCACTCTTTTGGTTTCAGGACTTGAATATATGAAGTATATAAAAATTCAAAACAACCATTTTTCTAGTGCCATTTTCCCCCTTTTATGGTAAAAATAAATAAATAAATAAACATATCATTAAGCAATAACAAGAAAATACCATCTACCACTAGGAGCATATGGATTGTAACTTGTTTCATCATAACTTTGTGCACTTAGTCACTGCCTTCATAATTTTTGGAGCTTTGTTTAAGTTTAATCATTGCTAATGTACCATAAATTAAAAAGGTCCACTCTTGAATTTTTTATGAGCTTGATTTTCTGGAGCTTGTTTTCCATAAAATGGAGGTATATATTTTCAGGAACATATTTTTTCTCATTGTGTTTTTTTTGAACTGGGTTTATTCAACAAGGATCATCCTTTCTTCTACAAAAGCTTTCTGGCATAATTATGAAGGAACAAGATAGCAGCTTCAGCTACCAGCAGTGTGTTTCTGAGGCCTTTAGGACATCAAAGGAGAGGAAAAAACACAGAAATCATAGAAGAAAATAGGATATGTCACAACTAGGATTCAACTTTCCTAATTCCCTACCTAAACATCAATTTAGAGATCAACCTGGAGATTCCTGCAGAGAAGTAGGCAGCTTCAGAGGGTGAATCATCATTTCTTAAAGTAAGGAAAAGATGAAGTCAGATAGATAATTTATGAAGATGCCTGTTTTTCTTTGTTGAGAAAGGAAAACTCTGATTAGCCGTGGCATGCTTTGGATGACTTCTTCAAGGTTGTAGTGAGTGGTCAGCACTGGTCCCTTCACCAAGGGGAAATCATGCTTGACCAATCTGATAGTTTTCTACATTGAAATTACAGGATGGATAGATGAGGGAGAAACAGTGGACATTGTCTACCTTGATTTTAGCAAGACTTTTGACATTATCTCCCACAACATCCTCATAGGTAAGCTTAGGAAGTGTGGGTTAGATGAGTCAACAGTGAGATGGATTGAGAACTGGCTGAGAAGTGGTAGAACTCAGTGTTGTGATCAGTCGTGCAGAGTCCAGTTGGAGGCCTGTAACTAGTGGTCTTTCCCAGGGGTCAGTAGTGAGTCCAGCCTTTTTCAATATATCCATCAACAACCTGCATGAGGGGACAGAGAGTACCGTCAGCAAGTTTGATGATGACAGAAAACTAGAAGGAGTGGTTGACACACTACAAGACTGTGCTGCCATTCAATAAGACTTGAACAGGTTGGAGAGTTAGGCAGACAGGAACCTGATGAAGTTCGGCAAAGGTAAGTGTAGGGTTCTCCAACTAGGGAGGAATAACCCCATACAGTAGTACAGGTAAGGGGCTGACCTGCTGGAAAGCAGCTCTGTAGAGACCTAGGAATCCTGGTGAACAACAAGTTGACCATCAGGCAGCAATATTCCCTTGTGAACGAGCTAGCCAAAGGTATTCCAATGTGCATTAAAAAGAGTGTGACCAGCAGGTTGAGGGAGGTCATCCTCCCCCTCTACTCTGCTTTGATGAGGCTGCATCTGGAGTACTGCGTCCAGTTCCTGGGATCCCCAGTTCAAGAAAGACAGGGAACTACTGAAAAGAGTCCAGTGGAGGGCTACAAAGATGATCAAGGGACTGGAGCACCTCTCTTACAAGGAAAGGCTGGGTCTGCTTATCCTGAAAAGGAGAGGACTGAGAGGGGACATCATCAATGCTTCTAAGTATCTGAAGGGCGGGTGTCAAGAGGATGAAACATTTCTTCCTGATATCCCTGATATCTAATCTAACTCTACCCTCTTCCAGTTTGAAGCCATTACTCCCTCTTCTGTCACTACATGCCCTTGCAAAAAGTCCCTCTCCAGCTTTCTTGTAGACCCCTTCATATTCTGGAAGGCTGCTATAAGGTCCCCCTGGAGTCTTCTCTTCTCCGGGCTGAACAACCCCAACTGTCTCAGCCTGTCTTTATAGAAGAGGTGCTCCAGAGCTCTGATTATTTTTGTGGCCCTCCTCTGTACCCACTCCAACAAGTCGGTGTCCTTATGTTGCATCTCCAGAACTAGACAGAGGCTCCAGATGGGGATCTCACAAGAGACGAGTAGAGGGGCAGAATCATCTCCCTTGACTTCCTGGACACACTTCTTTTTATGCAGCCCAGGATGCGGTTGACTTTCAGGGCTGTGAAAGCACATTTCTGGCTCATGTTCAACTTCTCATCCACCAACACCCCCAAGTCCTTCTCCTCAAGGCTGCCCTCAAGCCATTCTCCTCCCAGCCTTATTTGTGCATGGGATTGCCCTGACCCATGTACAATGCAGGACTTTGCACTCGACCTTGATGGATTTCCTGAAGTTTGCACAGGCCCACCTCTCCAGCCTGTCAAGGTCCCTCTGGATAGCATCCCTTCCCTCCAGCATGTTGATGACTCCACACAGCTTGGTGTCATTGGAAAACTTGCTGAGGGTGTACTCAATCCCAACATCCATGTTGCCAACAAAGATGTTAAATTCTACTGGTCCCAGTACAGATCCCTGAAGAATGCCACTCATCACTGGATAGCATTTGGACATCGAGCCATTGATTGCAACTCTTTGCGTGCAACCATCCAGCCAGTTTCTTATTTGTCAAATGGCCCCTCAGTCAAATCCATGTCTATCAAATTTAGAGACAAGGATTCGTATGGGACAGTGTCAAATGTTTTGCATAAGTCCAGGTAGATGATGTCAGTTGCTCTTCTCTTATCCACCACCACTGTTAACACTGTTGTAGAAGGCCATATAAGGTCACAGGTACCTTATATCTTGTTTTAGTGTGTTTGAACTTAATTTTAATCATTTAAGTGTCGGTTCTTGTTACATATAACTCGTGTAGAACACTTAAAAATTCTTCTGCTTTTTGATACATAATGAATGGCTGAGATTTGATGCATATATTGAGATAACCTGTTAGAAACTCCTCCACAGCTTGTAGTTATGAGAGGCATAAAAATCTTATCTTGATATAGGTCTAGTCCATGTGATTCAAAGAGATTTATTTATGTGTTCAAGGGCAGTATATTATAGACATTTTGTTGAACTTGAGGGGACCAAAAGACCAAGCAATCAATAAAGACTGATTAATAGGACTGACAATCTAAACGAAGATAATCCTCTGAAATCCTTTTAGCCTTTTAAGATATATGGAAACAGCTCTGCAAGCAAAATTGTAATCTTCACCTTTTTGTTCTTTTTTGTAGAGTGGCATTGTGTTGGTTCATATTTTTAGGACATGACTTTTTCAAATTTGTGATTTCGGTTTTAAATTTATCAATAACTGTGTAAAGTTTAAAAAATTTATATATATTATGTATTATATATATACAAATATAGTTCTGCTAATCTCTACCTTTAAACTGCATTTTTTTTAACTGATGTTTTGAAGACTGAGAGCAGTATATTTTTGAGAACAGAGAAAGAAGAAAGAAGGATGCATAAAATCAGTCAAGGAGCTTAAAATAAATGTCAACTGTAGTTTTGTTGGATTTAGATTTATGGTTTTTTAAACGTTTTTTTCTTCACCCCAAATGAATGATATACAGTAAGAAAAGAAAGCGATAATATCTTACATTTCATCAATTTTCTGAAGTCTTGAAATGTAAGGAACTTATTACAAAATATAAAGTAGTAAGGTCTTGAATTCAGTTTTCTACATTTGTGATACTACTTACTTGTCAGCTGCTGAAGTCTGAGCTGATACTTCTTTCTTGCCAGACATACACATTTGTTTATAGTCACACAAGAAAGAGAAAAGACACAACGAACATATTTTACCTGGCTTTAGGCTATCATCATACAGATTAATTGGAGTTTTATACCTAAAGTTTGATTTTCCTGTAACTTAAAAAAATGTTTTTTGAACAATGCAGAGCATGTTGTCTCTTAATTATGCACCCAGGGTGTGAAAAAATTCAAAAGACAACTGAGATTTTGAAGAAAAAGCATTTTCATTTTTGACCTCTTGCACGAAAAGAAGCCTTTTAAAAAAGAGGTTACATTATTTACCAGAGCTGCAGGACATCACTAACTTATACATCAACAAATTATTCAACATTTGATCATCTATTTTGTTTTGGCAGAACTTTTCATCTGCTTCTGTTGTATTAATGGCAGTGGTTTTGAAACGGTGTATTTGCAATGGCTATTGAAGCCAAGTGAATTCTGCTTGTTTTCTTCTTGTCATTTGGTTCAGCTTCAGTATTTTCAATCTATAGCAAGGCATTTTCTCAGACCTAATGATAACTCACTGTAAATATGACCACCTCTGTCTTCCTGGGAACTGGAAATACTTTTTGGCTGTGAAAATTTATTACCAGTACGGCAAACAGGATACGTAGCTTGTCATAGAGAGAGCTACTTTGCCTATTCTATTCTAATTAGTATTTCAATTTTGTTTGTAACACAACAAAAAATGACTTTTGCCTGCCTGAGGAGAGGATCATTTAGCTGTATTCATTAATGGTATACATTAAGGACAGACCAATATTTTGGTCCTGGGTCTTGGATATGAACTTCTGCAGTGAATTCTCATAAAAGTCTGTTAGGCACAACCCAGTTTTTGGAGCGCTGGAGTCTTCTGGAGTGGTGGATGAGGCTCATGGTGAGGCACTTTGGACTTGCCTAGGACATTCCTGAAGTGAGCAACCTGTGAATCAGCCTCATCAGGCATGTCTGTTTACAACCATCAGGAGAGTTTAACCCATTCTGAAAGTAGACACATATCAAGCTATTCAGACTGCTGAGAAATAGGTTTGTTTGTGGCATTTGATTATTCAGCATTCAGATGTGAACTTCTTGGAGAATCTTAAGAAACTTCAAAGACATTGTCTTCTGCCAGTCTGTTATACAGAAGTACTCCAAGTTTTGCACATGAAATAGAAGAAATATGGGACATTTTAGTGGATGTCAGTTATCAGGCACATTTGAGTTTTCCTTCAGAGATATAGACATCAAAATATTTTATGTGGGCTACAAGCGTAGTCCTAGATCTAGATGGCTATAATATTTTTTAGTTGATATTTTATCTACTGAAAAATGCAGCTTTGCAGACACTGCATTTATTGGAAAGTTGAGGTAAATTCTAGGAAAGTATTGTCAAAAAAAAGAAAAAAGATTTTCAAATGGAAACTGTCTTTTTCAGGGTGATGTTTTTAAAGAATCACAAAAAGGTCGAGGTTGAAAAGGATATCTGGAGGTCATGTGGTCTGATTTCCATGTCTAAACAGTCATCTAAAGCAGGTTGCTCAGGGCCATGTCGAGACATCTTCTCAATATCTCCATGGATGAAGATCCCACAACCTCCTTGGTCAGTCTGTGCCAGCGCTTAGTTACCTTCACAGTGAAAATTGTGTTCCTGTTGTTCAAGCAGAACCTCCTGTGTTTCAGTTTGTGCCCATTGCCTTTGCTCCTGTCACTGGGCATCACTGAAAAGGGCCTGCCTCTGCCTGCTTTGTGCCCTCCCTTCAGGTATTAATATATGTTATTAAGATCCCCCTGAGCCTCTCTCAAATAGCTCCATGCCTTTTCTGTATTGGGGAGAGCTAGACACAATCCTCATCAGCACTGAGTAAAGGAGCAGGTTCCCCTCACTTGTCCTGCAGGCAAGTCTCTTCCTCATGCAGCTCAATATACTTTTAGCCACCTTATACTTTGTGGTAAGAACTCATTACTGGTACATGTTCAACCAGGTGGCCACCAGGTCACTCAGGTCCTTTTCTGCAAAGTTGTTTTTCAGCTTGTTCAACCCACAAGTGTATACTGGTGCTTGGGGTTGTTGCTCTGCAGGATCAGGACTTTGCACTACCTGTAGTTGGACTACATTTTTTATTCTGAAAATTATAACCTTAAAGCAAAGATTTAAAGCTCATAAAGAAAAGTGTTCAAGAGCAGGCTGGATGGGGCTTTGAGCAACCTGGTCTCAGGGTTGTGCTTAACCATGACAGGGGGTTGCAACTCAATGATTTTTAAGGTCGCTTCCAACTCTAACCATTCTATGATTTTTGAAAAGGAAATGAAAGGATTAAATTGGCTTTATTTGATCTCAGAGAACTTTTGTCAGTTTTTTATTGTGCTAAAAAAATGAAAAAAAAATCTTTTGGGAATCATCTAGGGTATTTGTTTTTTTGCACCCTTCTTTCCTCTCTGATATTTAGAGATTCCTATAGCAAGTCAAATATCGGAAAATGATACAAAAATTTTAGAATATAGTACAGCAATTTTATTGACTTACTAGTAGACACTGATGAGAAAAAGTATTTGCTGTAGGTTTAAGCAGCCCAACTTGGCAGTAGGATACAATTTTCCATAAATTTGAAGAGAACAGCTAATCCCATACTATTGTGCTTAACCAGAGAGCTGCCAGCCATTGTACTGTTGTAGCATTGTACCACCTGCAGCCTACATGTTATCAACATATTTAATTTAGAAATATCTTCCATATGTTTTATACTTACAACTTCATTTAGGAATGCCTGCCATACTGCTAATATGAAGCTTACATAGGTGTTTCTCAAGTGGGAATCTAAGAGAAGATATAAAGCAAAATTATATTCAATAGGGAGATGTCTGCTTCTATAGCTATGCAATGGTATTTTCCAAATCTGCTTCAGCAAAATTCCAACAAAAAGAATAAGGATGTAGTGGGTGTGTGGGAGAATTCTCAAATGAGGAAAGATAAGCAAAAGTCTAACAGTAAATACATCAAATAACAAAAAGAACTTTTAAAAACTGAAAGACCATCAGGGCTTTTGCTAAAATTAGAATTTTATCCTCAAATAAAACATGGAGTAGTTTTTGTCCTAGTTATATCATTAAACTACTCTGTAAAATCAGTTCAAAAACAATAAAGGTTTTGAATAACTGTCTCTAACAAACTAGAATTTGTTAACTCTAGTAGTTGAGCAAGTTTCTGCATATGTATAGTAATAAAACTGTTATGATAAACCAAGATAAAAATGTTTAGAATTCTGAAGATTATTTAGTTCTTTACAGAATATGACTTTTTATTTTTGAATACTTGATATGTGAGAGGAGGAAATTACTTGAATCTCTCCTAGTATTATTTTTTCATTTCTTTCTATTTTATGATTACATCGCTTTTTTCTTTAAAAGCAAGGGAAATTATTTGTTTAAAGAGCCTTTCACCTCTGAACAAATCAAATATTACATGACAATTGAGTTTGTGTTCTGAGTTCACAATTATCAAATAAAACAAAGGACTGAAAATTAGATTGTTTCTCTGGGTGTAAAGCAGAGAATACTATTGTATATAATAAATACTATTTATTATATATAAGGCATTAATTTTAAGGGCAAGCTACTGCACTTTTGACCTCTGGAACACATTTATTTTTACTTAATTTTATAATGTTTTCTGCATGAAAAGAAACTTCTTTCTTGATTGATGAAATTGTCTTTGCTTAATAAAGTAGCTGTATGTGATGACAAGAACAGAGTTGGAACTCTAAGTGTTTGTGCTTTCATTGAACAATGAATTAACCAGTATTGCACATGTATCAGTTTTGTAGCCTTGGTGATAGTTTCATGGTGATATTTTCATGAGGTTCCTGTCTAATATAAATAAATATTGTTTGGCCTTTCTTACTAATGATGCAGGAATATACAACGTTGGCACTATAAAACAGCCACAGTTTTAAAGCTACACAGGAAATCTCCATTCATGTTTAAAATGATGGAGTCTTTTCCTTTGAAAATTATAAAAAAAGAGTGGCCTAAAATAAGTCATTCAAGCTCCATTAGCATGAAATGAATGCAAATCAACTGATCATAATGGAAGACTGTGTGAATAATTAATCGAGTGTTTCTGGTTCAAAATTATGACCTTCAAAAAAGTTATATCCGCTAAAACTCCTGTTTGTCTGGGGGAATGAGATGTCTCTCCACATTTATTATCTGGAATTAATGTTTTATTCAAAATGTTACTTCTAAACCAGAAGGAAAGAAATGTTGCTAAGTCTTTGTAAAAGGAAGGGAAAGGAAGTCCAGTTTTACCAATACATTAATAGAAATCAAAGCCACAAGTTATTTTGCATAATAGCTCAAGAACTAGTGTTCTCACTGGAAATCCTGTTGCAATATTTTTTATGCCTTATCATTTCCTTGATCATTGACTCAATCTTAAATAACATGAAATGGCTCTAATGTGACCCAAAGGGAGTTATACAGGGGGACAAAAGACCATTGTATCAGTTTCTCTTTCAGTTAATGTTTTATTTCTGACATCAGGAGGACAAGACAAACATTATAAACAAAGAAAGCAAAACCTTGCATGGCCTGCTGATCTAAGTTTAATTTTCTTGGATATTTATCCTGGATATTTTAGTCTTTATGGCTTCAGACATCATTATACTTGAAAGGGGAATTTAAAGCCAGCACAATCAAGAAAGGAATTGAATTCAGATACTCCATACTCTGAGAGAATAACCATCATACGGTGGACAAAATTGGAATATTACCTACTCTGCAGGAACCATTTTTACAATATTGACATAAACCTAACTTATCATAAATAATATTCAGAAAAATTTGACTGAATTTGGAAATACATTTAGAACAAGAAAAATGTTACTCTTTATAGGATGTATTATTTCCCAAATAAATGTGTTTGGCTTTAGTTTAATTTTTCCATCTGAGATTATTATCAGGGTCTACATTATAAATTTTTAACATTTTTAGCATACATCTAGTTAGTATTATTTTCTATCAGCCCAGTCAATTTTTCCATCTTTTGTACTAAACTAATTGGTAGATATGAAAGTGATATTTTTGGTTGTATTTTTTTAATATTTTTGTTAATAAATAGTTTATATGCTATATAGATCAATATTTTAAGATTCTCTTCCTTCTTTCATTCTAGTCTCAAAGGTATAGACAGACTTCCCTGTTTTTGAATTTCTCATATTTAACGCGACTAATTTAATGACTTGAACATCTTTACTTCCTTTCTCCTATCATAGGACACATGCAGGTTTTAATTCTGTATCTTTTACTCTTTCTCACCCAGGAGTCTTATTTTATCTTTGTATTCTGTATCACACAGTTGTCTTCAGGGCTCTGATCAGTATTTAGGATTTTACTTATTTTATGATTCCTGCAACTTAGATGTTGTCATTAATATAACCTTGGAAATATCATAACACCTTTTGAAAACAACTTTCAGAATATTTTTTCTGTTTTACTTTGAATAATTTTGACATTTAATCAGAGATGTTGTATTGTCAATATAACTTTAGAAGTGCCACACAGAATTATAGAGAGCAAGTAAATAAAATACATGTTTCCTTATAGTACCCCTGGCAATACAGGCTTTTTCTAAAGCATTACATTGTGGAAAAATAAATATTCACACAAAACAATAGTGACAGAAATTCCTCCACATGTTCCTTTCCTGTTATTATTATTATTATTCCTAGTATTTTTACCCTATTACAGATGGAAAACACATAAAGATGTGGAGATGTTCTAGGTATTTAATCTCAGACTTTAAATTATGCTTTGTGAAGTGTATTTGATTTAACAAGGAAGTATTAATAGCTCTGTCTTTACCTTCATAAAATGAGTGATTCTACTGGAAGGAAATGACTTCTAAATTGACATTTTATGTAACCAGACTATGCTTCTGCTATCTGTTAGGTGATGGCTTCTATAAGAACAAGACTGATATGTTTAACCCATAGGTATTCTCTGGAAACCACACCAAAATGTTGGAATAGAATTGTTTCAGCATAAAGCATTTGATTCAGTTAATAATAAGGTTAATAACCACTGAAGCAACTTATGGATTATTTTTTTTTTTATTCAGAAATAAACTTGAAAAGTGATCAATTCATTAAATAAAGAAATTTTTTTGTGGAAAAGCATATTTCGCTGAAGAAATCTGTCAGATTATAGTAATTTCTCTGTTGCTCTAGGCTCTCAAAATCAATGGAAATGGCCTCTCTAGACATGATTCAAAGCAAGGGCCAGCTTAGCCATTCTGAATTGCGTTACAGAGAAATCACTCTCGCACACTGACTACAGATGGAGTTTAGGGAAATTAAAGTCTCCAAGATAAGTAAGCTTTCCTGAATATTCCCTAAGGCACTCTTGAAAATGTTATCTCATGACTTTAATGAAATTTATCTTTCCTTCTCATAGACACCTCAGTAATCTTTTGAAATTGTGTTGTGACAGGTGATTCTTTACTGAGCATTTTCTGTGTCTAGTCTGGCCATAAGAACTGTATACCAAAATTTATTTACTGCTTCCTTGGCCTGTTTTACTCTTTTCCCTTGTTACAGAGAGATTATTACAAAGCCTGGGAATTCTGATGCCTTTAAATATTTTCTGAGCCGTGTACCCATGTGTAACCTATCTTTCTAGCATCCTGATTTTATAAAAATTAGCAATTTTCTCTTCTTGAATCTTTGTAACAGCCCATTCAAAGGCAATGTTATTTACAATGTTGTATGAAATTACCATTATGAATGAACTTTAATGATGAATATAATGTAGGGGTGGTTTAACCCCAGCCAGCAACTAAACCTGATGGGACAGGGGAGAGAATTAGATGAATGAAAGTGAGAAAACTTGTCAGTTGAGATAAAGACAGCATAAGAAATACACAAAAGCTGTGTATACAAGCAAAGAAAAACAGGGAATTAATTCACTGCTTCCCACTTACAGGCAGGTGTTCAGCCGTCTCCAGGAAAGCAGGGCTCCATCGTGCGTGTCCCCCATTTTTAATTTTTCCCCTAGCTTTATATGCTCTCCTTAGGCATATTTTTGCTGGATCTGTGTTTAAC
>BJBW01011417.1:0-10925 GCA_004320125.1 Scolopax mira
CCCCAGCCTGGAGCGCTGCAGGGGGTTGGTGGGACCCAAGGGCAGGACCCCCAACTTGGCCTTGTTGAACTTCATCCCATTGGCCTTGGCCCATCAATCCAACCTGTCCAGGTCCCTCTGTAAAGCCTTCCTACCCTCAAGGGGATCAACACTCCCACCTAGTTTGGTGTCATCTGCAAACTTACTGAGCGTGCACTCAGCCCCGTCATCCAGATCATCAATAAAGATATTAAATGAGACTGTCCTAAAACTGGGCCCTGAGGGACACCACTGGTGACCAGCTGCCAATTGGATTTCACTCCATTAATCACAACTCTTTGGGCACGGCCGTCCAGCCAGTTTTCTACCCAGTGAAGAGCACACAAGAATGTTGATTCTGAGAGGCTATCTGTGAGCATGAGCAAATGTCAAACTAGATGAGGCAGCAAAGACAAGGTCCGAGTGTCTGTAACTGAGTGTGCCACACCTCAGGTCACTCTGATGTACTTTACCCTCCTGTCAACCGCCTTTGTGTGACCAGGGTGGGTTTCTGGCTTTGTCCCCGAGTGCAAGACGTGGTCTCAGCTCTGTTGCAGACTTTGTGTGGCCTTGAGCAAGTCTCTCTTGTCAACCTGTGCCTTGACTCGTAATGAAACTACAGGCCCTCTATACCACATAGATATTGCAAGGATAAACAAATAACTTCAGGTGGCTCAGGATGTGGCTAGATTCTACAGACCTACCTGTAATGCAGGGTGCCAGCCAAACAATAAGGAATCTACTCTGACAAAAGAAAAAAAAAAAAAAGGAGATTATTTTCTTGCTTTTGTTAGCTTCAGCGTAAATTATGCTGAAGTAATGAAGAGCTGTGCTTGGCTTGTGGTCTTGGCAGAACCCGTTGTGAGAAAGCCACTTACTGTAGCTTTGTGCACAATGCCTAAGGGCTAGAAAGGGAAATTTCCCCCAGAGCCAAGCTCCTCAGAGAAGGGCCGCTTCTATTAGCACATTTGCTACTAGCCACAATTTCTGGCACTTCACTGCTCTAAAAGATGTGGATTTTTTGCTGCTGGATTTTAATTTCTCGACGCAGCTTCACCTTCTGCCCTACCTTGAAAGGAAATCATCCATCCTCTGATTTATAATCATCCTAACCTCCTGGCATCAAACAGCATTTGATGCTGCTGCGTGTGGGGGCAAATCGGGTGCTTTTCAGCAAACCCTCTGTCAAAGTTGAAGTGTCTGATGACAGTAGAAGAATAGGTGTGAGGATATCTGGCTTGGGCATAAAGTTAGTGTGTTGTCCACGTTACTGTGCTGCCAAGGGGCAGGCATTTCATCTTCGGAATGCAAACCTGCCACCGGGATTGTGGGATTTTACCCCTTTTTGGTTACATACTCTTTTGAGGTCCCCAGATGAATGATCACCAATAACATAAAGGGTTTCCTATGAAAATAAGCTATCCAGATATTTATTGAAACTAATCTCTGCCATTTATTAACCTAAAGAGTGCTGGTTTTAGGTTATTATAGATGACAGTGTCTTCAACTCAGGTTGGCAGACCTGCTCTGGGGGACAAAGGATTATTCCTAAGCATATTGCAGAGGACCTGCACCTCCAGGAGAACCCGACCTGGCCAGGAGGTATCAGTGCTCAGCATGTTGTAAGCTGAAGCTCAGATTTTTCATTTCTCATTTCTAACCAGCTCAGTACACAACTCATTTAATTTCACAATTGTTCTTATAAGCCAGAAGTTGTTTTTTTTCAGGGAGTTGTGTCTCTAGATGCAATCTAAATTTGCTGGCTTCCATCTGGAAATAGTGGTCTGAAAAAAATTAATTCTAGTCATTTATATATCTCACACCCAGTGACAGGATTGATGATGATAAAAAGTCATGACTGTGTTAATTAAGGATAAAAAGTTATAATAATTTATTGCAATATTTTGTATGTGACTGAACTGCCACTTAGCAAGGCAGGGAGTTTAGAGCTGTGCTTAGCAACAGCTTTTTGATGGGTACAAAATAATAATGATCCCATTTTCAGCATATTGTATCAAAATGATAAATGTAGATCCAAATACATTTACACATTTCTCATCATCATGAACATCTATCAAGTTAAACAGGTATATTAGCATATCAGCCTGTATCCATCTATCCATCAGAATTCATCTCCGTTATGGCTTTGCAGGGGTTTCATCTTTAGCTCCTCATCACGCTTGAAGCTCTCCTGACCATGGCAACATTATTGTCTTTAGAAAACAGTCGGAGATCCACTTTCAAAGGAGGAGTCATAACAGGCGTTCAGATTCCCTCATATCTCTCGTGTGCTCCTCATATAACAGCTCAACATGTAAAGGTTATTAAGTGTATGCACTGGTGTGGCCTCATCACTAGGAGGGTGTTCCATACTGGCAAGGAAGGAACTGTTCTCAGACGTGCAGGAACATGGGCAGCCTTCTCAGAAAAGCAGATTGAGCTACAAGGGAGCTCAAAGAAGAAGCGAGACAAGTCCCCCCCCCTGCCCACCATGGACTCCGGAGCCTGCAGTGACAGGAGGCACCCGGGCAAACTGACACACCTGACTTCAGCTCCACAAGGGCCAGGATTGAGGCATCCTCTCAGCCGTGGCCTCCCAGGAGCTCGCTCCTCACCACTGCCTGAATACTAGGACTGGTCGCTGCAGATTCAAGCTACTCTGCCTTCTGCAGGCAAACAGGGTTTCAGTGAGCATTCAGAAAGAGTATGTTCTGAACAGACCCAATCTGGGATATTCTGCTCGTACAAATTAAACTAGCTTAGGCGTTAAATCCTCTTCTCATCTCCTGCCAGGCTGTGGGCTCAGCATGTTAGAAAATGTGCAGAAACTCCTTGCTCAACAGTAGGTGGGTGCTGTAGGAAGGGAACTCCCTGGAGCTGGGGCACATTCACGGGCACTTTCTCCGTGGTGCGACACACCGGGCTGCGGCTGGAACAGCCATCTCTGCCTGGGACCAGGGATGGAGAAGGCTCAGAGACGGAAAGGCCAGTTTGTCCCTACCCTGGGCAACGTGGGACTGTCCTCCATTGCACATCTTTATGTTCCCCCACCACGCTGTCCCACCCCACACTCTGAGAGGGTGTTTAGATCCTTATCCACTCTTTCTGGCTCGTCAGTGTTTGACTTCCTCCACCTACCTCCCCTCTGCCCTTTGCTTATGATTTTGGAACTGGGGGGCAAAAATCATTCTCCTCCTCTATTTTTGTGCCCCAGGTGTGACTTTGGGCTTCACAATTTCAGTCCTGCCCTGCCCTTCCTTAGTACAAATTGCGTCAGTGGTGATGCACGATTGCTCCACGGTTAGTGCAACAGGATGCACTTGGTTTTGAGCTCTTCCCTACTGGCAAAGCCGTGCCCGGAGCCATGCCTGAGGCATGCCATGGCAGGGGCAGTTCATCCTAGGGCACAGCCCGACAGCAGGGCAAGGGGCTTGGCTCATCACTCTGCCCCTCACGATGGCAACTGGTGAGTATTACTGGCTGTTGTCTGCATTTTCCCCGCTAACCCAGAAGATCCCACCCCCGAGTTGCATTGCTCAGGTGGCACACAACTGGTTTTCGTTCTCCCCATTTTGCTCCAAGCTATGTTACATTTCAGCTGGAGCATTTGCAGAGCAGTTTTCCCTCTCCCAGCCTCCAGCACAACATCTATGGTCGCCCCAGTCAGTCCAGACAATTCCAGGTCCCCGCATCCCTTGCTCAAGCCAAGCAAATTCCCAATTCCAACTACTCTGATGCAAAGGACAAAGTTCGAAATCAGAAATGCTGGTGGAAAGCTCTGATGCCTGTTTTACCCTTTAATCCTACTCCATGGAGCAGCAGGGGGTTACACCAGCAGATTCAATTGCAAAATAAAAGCACTTTCAAAAAAATGTTCAAAATAGGTCCTTTTAAAAGATGCACATATAAATGAAGCAAGTTCTTGCTTGCAAGCTCCTTACCCCCACCCCTCACCCTCTCGGGTCACAGTTTTATTATACATGACCTTCGGAGTACTTATGTTTTCTGGAGGGACTCATTAGAAATCATTGCATCATTAGAAAACATTTGCAGAGCTTTCTTTTTTTTAATTCAAAAAGTAATTTTGTTTCTTTGATGTGAGTTTTATTCATTACCTATCGTGTCAATATTTTCAGCTAATGATTTCAAAATAAGTAATCGTAGACAGCGTGTAGAACAGCGAGATGATTATGTTGTGCCCAGGTCGACCGATCACCTCCTGGACAATTAGCACATCAATACTTTCCATTAATGTAATGGGCAGTGTCTGAAATTTCCAGGCGGCTTCCAGAATTTAAAGTAAATGAAGACAAGCAAGCAGAGAGGATTCTTTGGCAGTAGACAATCAATAAATGAATGCTCAGATTAATACATACCCCCTAGTAGGACTGCAGCAGTTTAGCTCCAGCTGTCCCTTGAAGAGATTCTAGCAAATAACAACGAAAGTCAAACTGATGTGTCTTGATGATGAAAATTTGATGTAATTTGCAGGAAAATGCCATAAACTACATTATAGGTGTAAATCCCCAGCTAAAATGTTATACCGCCACCGTGCCACTTGAAGGTCTGCGAGTTTAACTCACACCTCTGATTTAGCATCTATTTTAAAAGCAGAGTGCCTCTTTTGCTCCAGGTCATTAAAAAAAAAAAAAAATCATGAACGTCTCCTTTTATGTGCATATGTGGGAATTTGTATTTTTTTATATATTTTCACAAAATATTTAGTGCTATCTCACATTGATGCCTTTATATACTGAGTAGAGGAAATGTAACAAGAAGCAGGCAAGTCCTTAAAAATCCAAGGTGGGAGGAAGTGGAATAGCCAGGATCCTAAAGCCTTCATAGGAAAATAATACCCAAGCTAAAACTGAATTTTCTGAGTGCCGAGTTTTAAATGAATTCTTTTGGAATTGAACCCTGAGATCCTTAATCAGGCACTTTGAAAAGAGTCTTGACCACAAAATGACTTTGTGACTAGGTAAGAGATGAGGAAAGGAACCCAGCTTCTCTCTTCTAAGCTTTCCTGAAGTGCTTCAGGAAGAAGAGAGAGAAGTCCGTCGGGAGAAGATAGATATGGTGTCTGCAGTTCCGAACTAGGAAGCTGGCTGGTATTTAAGAAGCTGTGAATTAAGTAATTTTGTGTTTTCTAACAAGGGTACATTGAATGTTTGCTTACATCAAAATGCTTTTTTAAAATGTTATATTTTTAAATGGCAATCTGAAATTTGGTACTTTGTCCAGAATTTAGTCTTTTCAATGACTAACGTTCCTCAAGCTATAAAGAATAAAGTCCTCCTAGAAAGCACTGCCAGGGTCCATTTGACACCTGTTTGGGGATGAGGTAAATCCCTAGAAATGCCTGTTTCTCCCCATCAAACATGAAAGAAGCCCACAGTGTCTGGCTGCAGTGGGAAGCACTGCCCTGGCAGTGTCTGTGGCTGAGAGGAGACACGTGCCCCCCGCAGCGTGCCAGCCCCTGCACCTACAGTCTGACCTCAGGTGACACCTATCCTCCTCGGGGCTCCAGAGCCAGCATCCTGGGAGCTGCAGCCCTCCCGGGGCAGGAGGGGGTGCTCAGGCTGGGGCTCAGGTCACTTCTCCCAGCCCCGAGGTGCAACCATCAGTAGTGAGCACAGCGGGAAGCTCGCACCCTGGGAGGCACAGCAGGCGCAGCAGAAATTTATGACCCACACAGGACTTGCGCAGGTTTCTCTAGTTTTCCCAGGTGTGAAGAACTCACTGGTTATTGCAAGGACCCCGTAATGACACGTCCGTTTGGGTGCATGGGGAAAAGGAAATCTTTGGTGTTTGTGGCAGGGTGGCTCTGGCAGCCCTGATTTGAGAAAAGCTCATCTCCCGCAACTTCTGAACGCTTCGAGGCCTCCCAACTGAGAAATGTGCTGGCTAAACTGCCTTTAATAAAAAAGATCACAGCACGAGCCTGTATGGCCAGAGGGCTGATGCCAGAAATCCTGCATCTCTATTTCCTGTACCTAACAGAGGAAGAGGAGCAACAGCTGAGTGAATCTGACCCCCCCGCTCAGCTGTCTCAGCTGGACTGCACACGGTATAGACAAAGATATGTATGTCTCTATATATGGATTAAGGTATGGATTTAGGTAAGGGATATGCTTCCCGTGTCTTTTTAGTATGTGCTGTTTGTTTGTGATCAATGCAGGGGTTTGGAAGGGAATAAGACCCTAAGCTGTAACACGGAGTTGTTCTTATTTTACACAAGAGAGCAATGGCATATTGAAACACTCCCTTTGATGGTTTCCCTGGTCTGCAGGGAGTGCTCAGGAAAAGCTTTCTGCTACGTCTGGATCGACATAACTGGGATTGCTGGTCCCACATGAATTGAGCCAGGAAGTGCTGCAGTACAGAGATGGTCCAGATAGAAAAGCAAATGTCACTGACAGGCAAGATCTAATTTCAGTGTCAGTCTAATGATGTGACTGATGCTGAGCCAGTAGGAAATTATTATGGCCCAGATTAGATTACACATGCAATGTCAGAAGAGCCCTTCTCCACCCCTGTGAGTGTCCCTGCCCTTCCCCACCACACCACAGAGAGCAGCAGGCCCCTCGCCTCTATTCCATCCTGCTTTTTTAACGCAGGTAGGTTAGAAAGCTGTATAAGCAATTACAAGCCCCATAATAATGTTCTGCCAAACACCTTCCTCACCCTCTCCTGAAATCTCATTAAAGAAAAAAAGAAAAAGGCAAAGCTGTCTGTACGGAAATCCAAAGTGACCTCTCTTACGCATGCATTGGTATCTGTTTCACCTGCTGGAAGCACAAAGGGCTTTTCAGTGCCAGGGTCTGACTGGAGCAACAGGAATGACTGTGTGACAGACTGCAATGGGAATGGGAACCCCAGTACCTCCACTCACACATGAAACTCTCCAGCCAACAAATCCCTCTGGCCCAGTGTTGGCCCACAGGTCTTCCTCAGCAAAAAGCCTCTCCTTCTCTTTCTCCGTGCAACAAAAGGAGCAGGTTTGGGTTACAGTACACGTTCTGTCCTGTCTCACCGAGGAGGAAAGAAGCCACCTTTGCTCACAGTGCAGCCAGAGCTAACAGAACATGGTGCAAAGCCATGCGGCCACATGTGGAGGGACACTAAGATGAAGCTCATGTTACACAAGGAGATGGTCAGGTATCGGGTAAAGGACTATCTTGCTGACTTCAAGAGGCAAAGTACAGCTTTCATGAGTGTAGGGCAACACCACAGAACCACTGCTAGAGAAGCTATTTCTATCACGTAGGCTTACAGTGAAACCTCAGCACAAGGTAAGTCTGGAGGAGAGGTACCAGTTCAGCAGTGGGTGTAGGAGCAGATCTGGGGGGCGGCAGCGGTGCCCCCCGTTTCTTTGCATGCCACATGGATAACCACAGGGGTTACAAGGAAAGCGAAGGTCCTGAACGAGGGAAGGTTTGGGTTTCCCCACTCAGCAGCGTGTGCTCAGACCCCTGAGAACCACCCTGCTTCAGCTCATGCAGGTCTGAATCACAGAATCACAGAATTGTAGGAGTTACAAAGGGACCTTCAGAGATCACCCAGTCCAGACCCCTGCCAGAGCAGGGTCACCCCAAGCACGCTGGACAGGAACATGTCCAGGTAGTCACAGAAGAAGACTCCACACTCTCTCTACCTCTTCCAAGGCTCTCCCACCCTCACAGGAGAGTTTTTCCACGTGTTGAGATGGAATTTCCTGTGTTCCAGTTTGTGCCCATTGCCCCTTGTCCTGTCCCCAGGCACCACTGAGAAGAGTCTGGCCCCATCCTCTTGCCACCAGCCGTTTAGATATTGATCAGCATCAATGAGATCCCCTCTCAGTCTGCTCTTCTCCAGCTGTACAGCCCCAGGGCTCTCAGCCTTTCCTCAGCAGAGAGATGCTCCAGTCCCTTCATCATCTTTGTATTCCTCTGCTGTCCCCTCTCCAGCAGTTCCCTGTCCTTCTGGAACTGGGGAGCACAGAACTGGACCCAGTGCTCCAGCTGGGGCCTCCCCAGGGCAGAGCAGAGGAGGGGTATGACCTCCCTCCACTTGCTGGTCACATTCTTTGTAATGCTCCCCAGGATGCCATTTGCTTTCTTGGCCACAAGGGCACACTGGTGGCTCATGGGCAACTTGTTGTCCACCAGGACTGTCAGGTGACACAAATGTCTCACAGGTGTATGGCAGAGTTAAAATGAAAACAAAAGGTAGTCTCACTGGCTTAGAATGGCAAAACCAGAGCAAATTTGGATCTGAAAACAGAATGCTCCCTAAGTTCAATGGGTCTATTTTTTGGAAGCTGGTGCTAATGCCCACGAAACAGCTTCATTTCTGTTTGAATTACACTTACAATTTTGCATGAGATGTTGTACAAATACTCAGCATGGGCTTGTCCTGCCCTTACATGGCCCCCAGGTTGATTGATTTGGGTTATTTGATAACAGCTGAGTGTTTATTTTTTCAGTGTATTGTGAGAAGCCTCTTCAAGTTGACTAGAACGCTATACAGGCATTCCTTAGAGTTAGCTTGTAAAGATTTAGGGATATAAACAGGGAGTGTTTATATCTGCAGATGTTAGCAGAAGTCAGGCCCTAGTGGGGCTGTTCGAAATGCTGGTGACCAGACTTGATGGGATGGCATGAAAATGGGCTTTATCTTTATTAACCCTCTTTTTAAAGCTTTATCTTTGAGTCGGTCAATTCTTTCCAAGTTTGATGGCTAAATTGTGACCAACACTGAAATGCAGCAAGTCAGATTAAGCTGACCTGAAACCAGCTGAGAGATATAATTTAAAAGGTATCTGTTCCTACTCTAATTTCTCCCAGAGACAAAAGCTCCAGTTTAGGAGCTTTTACATTACATTTTACATTTAAGTTTCTGTCCTATACAGTCAGTGATGATTGTAAAGTGTAAAATAAGGATGATAAAAGAAAAAATAAAATCAGGAGAATCGTATCGCAAGCAGAGCTGGAGACTCTAAAAGAGTAAAATAAGTTGTAAAAGTATTTTTTTCAAGAATGAGATGGATCCTAGCAATGGCATTAGTTCATCATGCCAGATTTCCTGTCTCCATCACGGAGGCAGGAGAACACAGTGGTTTTCTGTTCTGTACAGAGGAAGAAGGAGTTAATGAATTGATACCACATCAGGTCTGTTAAGATACTTTAAAGCAAATGGTAAGTAAACAGGAAGCTAGGCAACAGGGATGCTGCTCCGAAGCAGTTATCAGCAGCAGGCAATCTGAAATCACCAGCTCAAGACAATTTCAGTCCAGCATCTTATTACAGACTGTTACCTTGCATTAGTCCTGTCCCAGATAAAAGATAAAGAGTTAAACCAATGCTTAGGGTCTGCCTTACTGTTCTGAAGCAGGAGCTAGGGTTTCCAAATCATCCATACTAAAGACACTTAAGAGCTTCCAAGAAATCCTTCCAGGAGAGGGATACTCTCAGAAGATTGCAACACTGCATTAACAAAACTATTTCCTGCAGCATGTAGAATTGAACAAACTTCTTCTGCTATGACACTGCTTTTTGCTCTTAACTCTTATCTCCTCCACCTCCCTTTTTGGTAGTGATATCAGAGAATTCTTCGTGGCATCTATGATTCATACTTAAAAGCCTGTCTCCATGAGCGTCATTGTAGGACTATCCCTACAGGAAACATCAGTGAAATGCACAAGCAGGCACTTGGAAAAAAAACAAGGCTATTAAAAACAGAGAACACATCTTTGAATTTAAGCTGCATCCAGATAAGAGAATAAGGATTTGCACCAGGAATGGGAAAATAATTTCACACTGTAAGACTTTGCCTTGGCAGAGGACTAGTGTGCTGGCACCCATTCAAAGCGTGAGTTATACGAGTGGACGAGGAGGATATCCTGCTCTATTCATTTTCCCTTCTGTGAGCCAGCAGCTAATCCTAGCACTCCTTTGCAGTCATTTCCCCTCTATTCTTCACCTGTTTGGACGATAGTTTCCCAGTCTGCTCAGCCCGAGGAAGACCTCTCCCACAACTGCAACCTCTATTGCGCTGTTACAACAAATGGGAGTGCGGTGCAGCCTCTGGCTCTTTGCCTTTGGCAATGAGATGACCTCCCCGCTTTTGGGGAGGCAGGCAGCTACCCCTCTGCTGCAGCCAGGTGATGTTCAGTGTCAGGTCTCAGATGGCTGAAGCCTACAAACATGGCAGAGACCGGTCCCTCCCTGGGGAAGGAAAGGGACCACTGGGCACAGGCTCTGGGAAGCCCCCAGGCTCTGTTTTTTCTAGCCCGGGCTAAGTACCTACTTCTAGCATCTGTTCAGGACTCCCTTGCCTTGAGCTGGACAACAAAAGGGGTTTCCAGCAAAGAAACCTGGTGCCTGGGGTAGCTTGCCAGGTGTCCATGTCACGCTGTGGGACCATCAGATCAGATTTGTCCTGCTCTTATCTGGATTTCGTGGATTAGAGGCTCCATCCCCCAGGCCCCCCATCCGTGTCACGGCTGGCAGTGCAGAGCAGCCTGGCACATGTTGGCTGGATGCAGCACTGTGCTTACCCATCACAAATGCCGTAACGTGGGGTGGCTGCTTCCCAGCAGAGCAGCCTGGTGGCCTGCTGCTTGCCCCCCGGTGCTGCCTGTGCACACCGGCACTGTGTCACCCCCGCAACGAGGTGCTCCTGTCCACGCTGGGACCGTTGGAGGCTTCACCTTGTGAGGTGGCGTACCCTGGGCCGCGTGGGGAAGAGCGTGGCCAGTAGGTCAAGGGAAGTCATTCTCCCCCTCTGCTCCCCACTGGTGAGGCCACCGCTGGAATCCTGCATCCAGTTCTGGGCTCCCCAGTTCAAGAGGGACAAGGAGCTACTGGAAAGGGTCCAGCGAAGGGCAACAAAGATGATTCAAGGATTGGAGCATCTCCCTGATGAGG
>BJBW01011418.1:9961-26017 GCA_004320125.1 Scolopax mira
AGCCTTCTGATAACAATAAACGGAGCTTTGTATGATCCTACATTGTGTCGGTGTGCTTGCTCCCCTTCGCCTGGCCGTGACAGATGTTATCGTTGTTATCACTACTGTTTGTATGGTTTTCATGATTAATGCCATGCATAGGCCTTATTTAATTTCTTTGTATAATATTAACATAAATTAAATATTCTTACAGAAACCTCTTACTTTTATACTTCTCAGTAACAAAGTTTAATGAAGTTTTAGAGTTATATAGCTGAATGGTGGGTATTCTCTCATGTGGTAAGTTAAAACTTGAAATTTAATAGCATAAAGAAATGGTCTCTTGAGGAATAGGATTTCAACTAGATAGTTTCAGGTAGTCCTTGACTGAAAAATGTAAGTAATGCAACAGGGGTATTTTTGTCATAATATAATCATATCCCTAAAGCTGTAAAAGATATGAGATTTAGCAGAGTATTTATAATTCCCAAGGGGGGTGATTATCTCCTGACAGCTACCCACTAGATTTGCCTTGCTGCTTTTATAAGAAGTCTGCATTGTGTGAGATAATGTGGCTTAATTTCGTAGAAGATAAAGTCAGTTTGACAGCAGTTTCAGTATGTTTCACATGAAATAATCTGACATTATGAAATAATGTAACATTTGGAATGTTCTCTAGCCATTGAAAATACTCCCCCAGTTCAGTGATCCAGTGCAGTAATAAAGATGAGCAAAGTGATATCGTCAACAACCTAAAGATATTGGGAATTTACAATAATACTGGGGAAACATTATGGAAAGTTTATTGTCTGTATAAAATGATAATACTTCTGTGATATTTTTTGTTCCAGAATATTGTAATCTATGTGGATTTATATACTGTGTTTACAAGAATACAGATGGAACTAGGTCATCAATCCAGTTATTTGGATAACAACAGAGAATGACATAACACTCTTAGCTTAACAATGCCAAATATACTTTGTTTCCTAGTTTAATTTTGAAGTCCTTTCTAAGAAGTCATTGCTAGAAAGCTGCTGATATCCAGGCTATTCATTTTAAAGCTGTGTCCCTGTGTCTCTGCCCTATTGCAGATTCAGCTGATAAATAACTGAGTAGAACAAAGGTTGACATCCACTTAGTAACATATTAAACTGATTATCTAACCTAATATCTTCATCATTAATAGAGAAAAAATAACTCTCTAAGTAGTAAATCTTATCCTCTTACCTCAAATTTAGTAGCTTCTTTATTACAAGACTTTTTTTTTTCCACCGCCATATGGCATTCATCTTTTAAGAAACACATTTTTGTTACAATCATCTTTCTCTAGACTTTCAGTTGTGCAAATCTCCATCACAGTTAGTTTTTACACTTAGAATAAATATTCACAAAAAGTATCATGTTATCATCCACTCTTCCTAAACACTGATTAAATAAGAAAACATTGTAATAGCTAGTATCTTGGTTCCAAAATTAAATGAATGATATCTATGTTAGAAAAACCCAAAGAAAAAACAGCCCTTCCCAGCTGCTTAGTTCGCACCCAGAAGACAAGATAACAAAGATAACAACAACAAAAAAATCCCAAATCCACAGAATTCCAAAGAATGTTAAATTGAAATGACAAAAAAATCTACTACTTCTTTTACAAATTGGCACTTTCAAAAGAAATATTTAGAAGAATGATGGTTCCAAAAATAAATAACAAAGGATTTGCTGACAGACGTGAGTTTGTGTCTTTTTGTCTTTAGTCACAATCACAAAATAGGAGAATTGCTTTCTTCTTACTCAGATTAGCACATTATTTTTATTGGCTCAATAAACTGAACCAGGTTGAATATCAGTTAGAAATTACTTTGAACAAGTGGAGGGACTGGTAAGATATGGGATTCTTAGAGAGCTACAGTGAGAGAATAAATCTTAAAAAAATATGAATGCTTGTTGACTCTTTTTAAAATGCATTTTCCTTGGTGAGCTTCATGCTTCTTCCATCTATATGCTTTTTAATGCTCATAGCAATTGAATTTAATATATACAAATTCTTAGAAAAACAGAATTTAGTCCCATGGGCAAGTAATATTGGTAAAAATACTTGTATTTTAGTTCAGTCAAAGAATACAAAATATAGTGTAAAATTTATTTGAACCACCAGATCTAAAAAACTATAGCTAGAAAATGCAGCATAAAAATACATTAAAAAAAGACTGTTGGAGAACGAAGCAGTGATCACTTTAGAGTAATTTTGAGCAAATGAAACTGAAGAAAAACACCATGATGCCCTTGCCATAAAAAAGGAGAAAATTAAAAGGTGGAAGTCTAACTCCTAAAAAATGTTGCTACACATGGTCCATTTAATTATGAACATTACATTAACCTTTTTCTGTGAAAAAGTCACAATTGTTGTTCCTTAACATTTAGTCCCATGGGCTGATAACAGGAGATAATTTTAGATAACTGAACTTATTAAGTCAGTTTATCAGCCTTGAGAAACAATGGGCTGACGTAAACAGAGGAGATTTTAAGATCCAAAATTATATTGCAAACTTCATGGGCTCATGGAATCGATGTTTCATATTGCATGCAATGCAGAATCTTTCATATATGTGTAAGTCCAACATATCAGGCTTTCTTCCACACATGCATATCAGCCATGTAAGACATATACATTTGAATCAGTACAAACATTTTAAACACAGTTAATTCGCCCTCAGGCCCCATTTCAAACCAAATCACACATGTATGTACTTCAGACTAGAGTATGAGATATAATTGGAAGACATGATGCTGGAAAAATTTATAGAACTCAAAAATTTGAAGTCATAAACCAAAAATATGCTCCTGGGAACTTTGTATCAAGAAATTACCAGTAGTTCTGAGAATTCCAAAAGACTATGAATTAAAACAAAGTTAACTATAGCTTGATTGCAGCAGAGTCAAAAATGATGGATCTCAAAGGATGTATTTCTAGCTTTGATGTATTTCTAGTTCTTTCTCACTGAAATTAATAAAGATGAAAATGTTCCCTTGGAACGATTTCACTAGAATATCTAGTGAATCTGGCCAAGTCCCCACAGACTGGAAAAAGGGGAACATAACTCCGATATTCAAAAAAGGAAACAAAGAAGACCCAAGGAACTACAGGCCACTCGGTTTCACCTCTGTGCCTAGCAAGATAATGGAGCAGATCCTCCTGAAATCTTTGCTAAGGCACACGGAAAATAAGGAGGTGATTTGAGACAGCCAACATGGCTTCACCAAGGGCAAATCGTGCCTAACAAATTTGGTGGCCTTCTACAATACTGACATAGATTTGTTATACAAGGGCACAGCAACAGACATAATCTACCAAGGCTTATGCAAAGCATTTGACACTGTCCCGCACGATATCCTGGTCTCAAAATTGGAAACTAATGGATTTGATGGTTGGACTACTCAGTGGGTAAGGAACTGGCTGGATGGCCATACTCAAAGGGTTGCAGTCAACAGTTCAATGTCCAAATGGCAGCCAGTAGTGAGTGGTGTTCCTCAGGGGTCTGTACTGGAACCAGTGCTGTTCAACATCTTTGTTGGAGACATGGACAGTGGGATAGGTTGCACCCTCAGCAAGTTTGCCAATGACACCAAACTCGATAGTGTGTTCGACATGCTGGAGGGAAGGGATGCCATCCAGAGGGATCTGGACAGGTGGAGAAGTGGGCTCATGCAAATCGCATAAAGTTTAACCATGCCAAGTGCAGGGTCCTGCACCTGGGACGTGGCAATTCCAGGCACAAATACAGGTTGGGTGAAGAATGTCTGGAAAGCAGCCCTGAAGAGAAGGACTTGGGAGTGCTTGTGGATGAGAAGCTCAACATGACCAACAGTGTGTGCTGGCAGCCCAGATAGCTAACCATGTCCTGGGCTGCATCAAGNNTCTACTCTGCACTCGTGAGACCCCACCTGGAGTACTGTGTCCAGTTTTGGAGTCCTCAACACAGGAAGGACATGGACCTGTTGGAACAGGTCCAGCAAAGGGCCATGAGGATGATCAGAGGGATGAAGAACCTGTGAGAGCTGAGAGCTCTGAAAATGGAGCTGGGGTTGTTCAACCTTGAGAAGAGAAGGTTCTGGATAGACCTTGTAACAGCCTATCAGTATCTGAAGGGAGACTAAGAAGAGCTGGAGAGGGACTGTTTATGACGAAGTATAGTGACAGGACAAGGGGTAACGGTTTTAAATTGGAAGAGGGGAGATTTAGATTAGACACCAGAAATAAATACTTTCCAGTGAGGGTGGTGTGACACTGGAACAGGTTTCCCAGGGAAGTCGTGGATGCCCCATCCCTGGAGGTCTTCAAGGCCAGGCTGGATGGGTCTTTGAGCAACCTGCTCTAATGGGAAGTGTCCCGGCCCATGGCAGGGGGGGTGGAACTCGATGGTCTTTAAGGTCCCTTCCAATTCAAACGATTCCATGATTCTATGATTCTAATATGCCCTGGTCAGTGGACAAAATTTAATGATGATAGAAAGGGTACACCTTATTTATCCTTGAATCTTGTCTGCACTCAATTTGTTAAAATATATAGGTTATACACTATACCTCCACACATTTTAAAGAAAAGTGGAAGGTGTACAATACTTTTGTTATGGTTGATGTATTAGGGTGATATACTTCAGAAATTAAAAGAACCAAAAATATATAAGTCGAAAGAAGTCGAAAATTTTTTGTTTTCTATCCTTCTACTACAGTCAAGGAGAAAAAAAGTATAACAGCTATGAAAACAGCTATTCTACCTCTGTCTTTTCATCTGATTTTGTATTTTAAAAGTGATTTAATTCTTCAGTGTATACCAGTCTTCAAAATGGGACTAAAACTATTGCCAGCCCAGGAATATCTTTTATCAAAAAATATCTAGAACAGATATATGCATTGTAGATAAATATATAAATATATTTATCATAAATTTGAATTAAAATATCAAAAAAATATGTTTAGGACTATTGTCTCTAAAACAGTAAGTAATTTTTATGTTTTGTATAGCCTCAATAAGGCCTTAACATGGAAACTATCTCAAGATTTTTACCACATTTCAGGGAAAAAAACATGGATTAATTGGTTAAAATGCAGAAGAAGTATACAAAAAGGGTTATATCTTCAGAAAATAGGACATCCAAGGTGAGGTGAAAAGAAGTAAAATTGATCTGTTGAAAGACAAGAAGACTGGAGATTTAAATACATCAAATGCAACAGCAGTGAGGAAGACAGATGTTTTCCATGTCCACTATAATGACAGAGAAGATTTAAATTAGCCATAAGAAAAGTTTCAAATTCATTTAATTTGCCAAGGTAGTGCATTAAGTCTTCACCACTGAAGGTCTTAAAGAAAAGGTTAAATAGTCATTTTCTAGTAAGTGTTACATATGAATGTTCCACCCTGGGGCAATGGAGTGAATTAGATCTGGGTGCCACTTCTGTTTACATTTTTATTATTACAACTTGGTTACAAATGTATTATAAAAGTACAAATCATTCAGTATAATTCAATTTTGTGTTTTGTCAGTGAGAAATGCTATATTTCAAGAAGAAAAAAAAATTAATTATTAACCTGAAAAAACCTTGCAAGGAATCAAAAATGTAACATGATAAATAAAGAGTCTTCAGTTGCCTCTAGATTTGGGTCAGATACTCATATTAACCTTCATACTCAGAATTGTATTGTGCAAGACTCAAATAGCTCTTAAATATTTAAAAGGCATGGTCTATAGTTATTGATAATGTAGGAAATTTTGTGAAAATAAATAAATAAATAAATATTCTGTTCTAAATGCAATCAGAAAATCAAAATAGTACAAAACACTTGGCCTTGAAAGTTCAAGCAGGGTCAACTGGACAGGTTGCCCAGGGCCATGTCCTGTTACATTTTTAATATCTTTGCACATGGAGGCTCCACAACCTCTTTGGGCAACCTATTTCAGTTTACCACCTTCACAGTAAAAATTGTTTTTCCTATCTTCAGATTGAATTTCATGCTTTACAATTTGTGCCCATTGCTTCTTGTCCTGTCAGTGAGTACGACTGAGATGAGTCTGGTTGTCACTTCTTTATTCCCTCCCATCATGTATTTACAAACATTGATGAGATGACTCTTGAGCCTTCTCTTCTCCATGATGAACAGTCTCAACTTTCTCAGACTCTCCTCTTATGTCAGATGCTCCATGCCCTCAGTCATTTTAGTAGCCTTGTGCTGGGTTACCTATAGTAAGCCTATACCTTTCTTGTTTTAGAGATCCCAGAACTTGTCTAAATGTTGCCTTACAAATGGTGAGAGGAAGGAACACCTCCTTTGACCTGTTGGCAATGTTTCTACTAGTGCTACTCTGGTTACCATTATACTTCTTGGTGGCAAGGGCCTATTGCTGTCTCCTGTTCAACTTCATTTCCTCTGGAACCCCAGCTCTTTTACTGCAAAGCTGTTTTCAGGATATTTATAGGAGTTTCATAGCTACAGTAAAACCATATTTCAGTAGTCTTTTTTTTTTTTCCTTTAGAAATGTATGCCCATTTCTTTCTCTGTCTTTTTCCTCCGGCACTAGTATAATTTCCTTCCTATTTTTGTCATTCTCCTGTCATGATATTTGTTCATCCTGTTTTGACTTGTATGGCTCTATTTAAGGTATTTACTAACTCTCTAATTCAATACATAGCTTGTTCCTATAATTTATAGCTGTTAAAATTGTGTACAAAATGATGTGGCTATGAGAGGAAAATGGCAATAACAATAATAAATTGTGACTACCAGTTATCCTGGCCTGATTTCTTGTGGTGGGGTTTTAAAAAAATTTTTGTAGCATTGTATGCAGATGATAGAATGAATTGTGCATTTCATTCCTACCTTTCTGAGTGTTTCATTGTGCGCAGTGATGGCACAAAAATGATGAAACACATTCAGCCAATACATATACTGAACCTTTATGCATATAAATTAAGCTCAAAATCTGTCCTTTATTGGTTCTCAAAATCTGGAAATATCATGTATAGGACCATACATTTTGGTCATGATGGTTTGAAAAAGGGACTTTATATGTATTTGAAGTGTAGTTCCCCCTGAAATTATAGAAACTAAATTGTATATATTATCATGTGTGTATATGAGTTGGTATCTGCCTACGTATGCTTTAAAAAAGAGGGAGACTAAGAAGTGTGACTGGTCTGCAAGTATTTCAAACAGTCCAAAGGCAGCATATGCTTTTTAATGCAGTGCCTAGAATGTGTCAGTTGACATACATCTATATACGTGGTTCAGTCATGATTCAAGTCAATAAAGTTCCAGTCAAGTCCTAATCAAGTCCATGAGAATTTAGCCACTTATTTCAACGAGAGTTGGACTGAGCTCAGCATCAGAATGAGAAAATAAATAATGAAAAAGTATTCCTGATTTTTTTTTTAATGTATCTGAACACAGTTCACTTAGTGTGACCCTGAAAAACTCACAGCAGTATCAAAAAACAGTTGTGTAATTAGACACCAAATTGATCCACCTGGACCAGTTAACTCATAAAAGGCTCCCAGGCTCAGTAATACGATGTCAACAGAAATAAAATCAGAAAGGAGAAAAGGTTGAGTGAAGAAAACTTTTTATGAAAATCAGAACAGAATTTGGAATGATTATAAAAACTTCTGGTATCAAAGAGATCTCAGAGACAAGTTTGCACCAGAGTGCAAGATAATAAATACTATAAATCATCACATCGTAAGATACTTGTAACTCACTAATGCACTGAAAAAAGTTGGCAAATCACTGTAAGTCTATTGAAACCTTAACTACTTATAAGTTTCTTGTTCTGTTTCTGTTGATTTAGTGGGGTGGTCTTTTTTGGAGAGCAGAGGAAAGATTATTTTTTCTAAATTTCCTGGCATTCTAATTGCCTAAAATTAGCTGGAACACTTATGACAAACTAAAATGCTGCTCTAATAAAGTACGGTACAGAAAATGTTTTATTACTAGAACTATAACTGTATATTTGTACAAGTGTGGGCTTCTGTTGCTAGTTGGGATCCCATCTACTCCTGACAGTTTTTAGCTTTTGAAGTGATGACAAAATATAAACATCCAAAATTAGAAACTCTCCTATTTTTCTTGAATAATCTTAAACCTGGTTACATTAGTATTTGTAAAAACAGTTTATAAGTTAGCCACAAGACCCCAAGTTTTGTGAAGGGAAGAAGAACAATCAAAAGTACATACCAGCATGTGAAGAAATTGAAGGTAATAATCTGGGTAAATGCTGCATAACAATTAATGCATAAACTGATTGGATGATACCTTCAGTAGTATCAGCAACTTCACACTTCATGTTATTCACACCACTTTCTAGAAATGTCTCTTGTACCTTGTTATAAGAACTTAATGATGAATAACAATACAAATACTTTAAAATAAATTCCATTTTAAGTGTGAACTATGTAAATATTGATTTTTTTGGACTATTATGATCTAGAATAGAAATTGAAAGTAAAAAATTAGATTCTTAACATACATAAATCAGAATAATATTACTAGTACAAGTAGTGTTTTTATGAATATGCACTGTATATATATGCATGAGTGTCCTGCTTTTCTTCCAAAAGTAATATGACAAAGCAAAATATATTATATGTATACCTCCAGTAAATATCTTTAAATCCAGATGTACTTTAAAAAGTTGATAACGTTTACAGGAATTCATGCAGTGCATTTTTAAACTCCATTAATAAAATTAGTGATTTGTATTTGGAGTAGTTTCAAAATGTTGGAACTTCTTTTTTGATTGATGGAAAAGAACATGCAAAAATTTTATTCTATGTGTATTTCAGTGTACATTATATGGACTTGTGCTGATTTTTTTTTTTAAATGGATGTAACTCTTAATATGAAAGAAAATGGAACTTATTACTGTCTTTGACTAGGCTCATTATACCACTAGCCATAGTATCATTCATACACAGAATTAATGTGGCTAAATCTTCAATTCATAAAGATTTTCAAGCATGATGCAAGAATAGTAACTGTAATCTTTTCTCAGGCAAATTCATCAATATTTGGGAATTTGTGAGTAAAACCAAAAAAGAAGACAGAGTAAAGGGGACAAACAGTTCTACTGTAATTTTGTCTTAATAGGAAATTGTCAATTCCTGATATTTTATCATTTCCAATCTACTCTTTATGTCTGTAGAGCATACTAGGAATTAAAAATGTATTTTCACTGATTGTCCCAGGATGTTTCCTTTTATAGAAATTAAATAATAACTTAGTATCCACTGTTCAGAGCAAATATTAAGTGGCAGATAACTGATGATAGCTTAATGTTTAAGTATGGAAGGACCTAGAACTAAATGACTGAATTTGTAACTCATTATGGGAATCATTATGGGTTTTTTGTAGTACAGCTATCTTGATAATAATTAATATTTCATAGATATAATTATACATAAGGAAATTCACATGTAATAGATTTTGATTAGGATTTGAAACTGTCCATTTCATAGCATATTTGTAATTATAGTTTAATTTGGTCTGTCTCTGCTGAAATTCCATTCAGGACAAGCAGACACCAAATTAGAGGTTGCTGCAATTCGGCAGTTGTGGTTTGGTTTTAAGACTACACTATCCTTGGCCAAAATTAATAAATAAACTAAACAGGTATTTTTTCTATATTTTTCTAGTATCACTGCAGCTGGTAGAGGAATGCAATATTTTAAAATTTTGTCTAAGTATTTCATCATAGCGATTTTATGGAACATTTAATGTAAACAGTAGTTGTAATCCATTGCATAGAACACTACAGAGGAACTGAGGAAATTTGGTTCTCTAACACTGAAAAATATCATGAGTTTTATGAGTGTGTTGGCTGACCATTTAGGAACTATTGTCTGACTTTCAATCCCTGGTGACTTGCATTAAATACCAAAAGGTGAAAAAAACCAAACCAAACAACTAACCATGTAAAGGAAATTATAAAGTCTTCTTTATTACTTTGTTCAAGACTCCTAGATGTTTACCTATAGATAATGGTACCCCTTTAATCATAGAGATTTTTTAAACCATTTTTATCTCTTGAAGTACTTTCACATCAAATTAGACATATTCAATCAAATTCAAAATAGAAAGCTGTAGGTAAAACATAATGTGTTTTACATGCTTTACATGTGTAACAACTCTGTTTCTTTCTAAAGCATTATAAATATTTAAAATTCCAATTGTATTTCATACACTAATAGATTTCTTTGTAAAACCAGAAATTGAATTTTTTGATCTAAAAATAACCATTTGATTTCTATACTTTTAAAGGAACTTGTTGTCTTAGCTATAAGACAAAGCTCTCTTTTTATTCACATGTCTTTGTAGAACAGTTTAGTACAGAATAATATCACTTCTGTATAAAAAATTCACTCTAATTGCTTGAAATTTGCTTGTTTTGCTTTGATATTTTCTGGTTTCTCTTACTTTATTATGTTTTCTAGGGGTTATGAAAACTCTCATTAGATATTGTTTCGAAGTCTATTAATTTTCTGCTTTTCAGAGTGAAACTATTAGGTCACTGAAGAATTATCACCTACTATGTTTTTTCGAATCTTCAGATGTCTTTTCTGTAAAATTCATATTTAGATACTGATAAAAAAATGTTGATAGAAATCAATACTTCCTGGTATCTGTTACACTTCCTGGAAAGTGTAGATGAGACTGCAAGCATTTTAACCCATTCTGGTCTATTCAGCTCTTCAATGTTGTTCCAGAAGTTTTTGCACATTTTTACTTTGCAAACCCAAATGTCACTTTCATGTTGCAAAACACACTTCTGAAAATCTTTAACAAAGCCTTCATATCATATCAGATCCTTTGCATTGAAGGGAATACATAAAAAATACAGAAAAAATACAGTCAAAATGTTGACTCAAGAGGAGATCTTGGGCTAGGTGAAATGGGGAGAAAATCGAGTCAATCTGGTTTAGAAGGTGCAATCACAGAACAGTGTGTGTGTTACCTACTCAGAATTATTTCCCTGCTGGCCACAGGTCTCTCCCATGAAAAAATACAATAAACAGTGTGAATATAGCATATATTAAGCAAGCTACAATACAAATATTACTGTTATTTTATTTTAGTAGAATCTGAAGATTATTTGAAGAATGGTCTGAGGGATCATTCTTTTTTAAAAAAGAAATTTACGTCGAGAAAATGTCTTCATTCAACAAACTAACTCATTTGGAGTAGGTTTTGGTGTAAATGGAAATATTTTTTCAATATAAATAGCATTAACTTTAACTGAAAAAGATTTCAACATTTTAGAGGAATGAAACCCTCTCATTGTCAGTTTAAACCCTACTTGGTCTTCCTAGCTATCTTTTGCAGATGTATAAAAAGTATTCTACAGATCATTCAATATTCTACAGACTGTTCAATTCCTCAATAGTTAATTGCCAAACAAGGCAGTCCACCAACTACTTGAGATGCACAAATAATTCACTGAATTTAAGCACAAAACACAAAACTTCTTTCAAAAGTGCTTTGAAAACGTTTTTGAAAGCCGTTACTTCCTTCTGGAGGGAAAATGGATAAAAACAGTATCACAGAAAAAGACAAGAAGTCATTGATCTTACATGAGATGATAACACAAAACAAATCTGGCCCTGTAACTAAGATAGTCATCTAGCTAAGGTAAGTTTGGGCTATGACCTTGCTTAAATAACTCTTTTGAACTGTACAACTTTAATAGTTGTCAAATAAGTTATAGGAATGTTCAGAAGAAGGATCCCAAACTGAGGAGTAGTCCAGAAAACCTGAAGGGCTATTCAGCTCAGCCTAAAATAGACATAAAAGGCAAGATTCACCTGTCTATTTATGTTTGCTATCATATTAATCACTCTGAGGCCTCTAACATCTGTTCTAGAAAGATTTCTTCTTAGACCTCTAAGTCCAGAGTAGTGTGTCAGCCTTCCACATATGTCCTGATTACATTGTGGCATGTGAAATTACACTAAATAACTATTAGTGTATAACCAAAACAAGTCCTAGAGCTCATTTGAATGTAATGGAGGCTTAGAAAGCTATCTTATATCCATACACCTCCTTGGAAATATTACCTCAAGGTTCTTAATCTAAAAATACAACCCAATCTCTTTTGCTGTGTTACTACACAAGATTCAGTTCTTAAACTTAGTCATCTTATATAATTTTAGGCTCTATAGAATATCTTGCTTTCCTTCTAGAAAGATTCCAGAGAGAAACACATGTCATATATGACCTACAATATAGCTCCCTCCCATTAGGGCCTCCCACAAGTAACACTACCACTGGCATCCCTCTCTGAGATCTTGTTGTGCTGCATGCAATTCTCATTTTCCTAAACAGGTTGAATTCCCTAGATGAACTACATGATGAACTACATGATCTAGATGAACTAGATGAACTACACAATCTTGGACTCTCACTGGGGATGCTGGGCTGAGTCCAGACTCTGTGTCAGATGATTTTTGAAGTGAGACGCTGTCTCTGTCTTATTGGTCTCTTTCTGGAACTGTTTCTGGAGTCAGTTTGGTTTGTTGTCCCACCTGTGGGATGGTTTGATCCCCTTCTGCAGTTGGTTTGTCCTCCTTACTGAGATGGTTTGGTGCCTTCTGAAATCTGTCTGATTCACTTGATGTTGGTATTATACATCCATATAAGTAATGTCTCATAAATATACCTGCTGTTATATGGGTTATATAGGTTATATAGGTAAATTTGCTTCTCTAATGCTAAGTTGTAGTAGCCTGTATATATATATATATATATATAGGTATATATCTACTTGATTGTTGCTATAATAATGATTCATGTTATATTATCGATTGCTGACTGTAACAGCTAAGATATACATATATTTACTTTACTAGTCATAGGTATACTTGCTAGTGGTGATTTTTGTGATATTATATTTGTTAGTGGTGATTTGTGTTCTGTTTGTGGTAATCTGTAGTAAAATAGAGATTTTTAGAGGATAAAGTCTCCATGTCCTTGTCTCCCTGCATCTCCCTGCAAAAATATTCTTCACTGAAATATATTGACTATTTTTACACTTTTAAATAAAGTATTACCTTGGACCAAACCCTAGTCTGGAGACCACTTTGTACCAGCTGGCTTGCATTCACATTGATGACAGTTACTCTTTCTAGAATGCATTTCTCTCCAAGATAACAACTTGGAGTGGTCTAAAACAGAGTCCAGTAAATAAGATATCAGTTAAGCTGCATTGAACGTCAGCATTATATTGCATGAGCTTGATACATGACCCACAGAAGCCAAGCAAGCAGGGACACATGGCAAAAAAAAAAAAAAAAAAAAAAATTCTGTCCAATCTTACTTGGCCTGGAGATACTCAAGTCATTCTGAACACTAAGCAGATAACTTTAAGTTTGTTAGAAGTGAACCGAGGGCATAACTGTGAGATACATATAAGGAAGGAATGTCTCCAAAGTTCTTAACATAACGTTTCCTCTGTGAGAATAAAACACGGCAGTTTAATGCACAGTTCTGCTCAGAATATCAGAATGACACCTCGATTGTATGCTATACAATGAGATTACTCTCATGTAGTAAGCAAACATGAAAGAGATCTATTTTCAGTGCATTTTCTAATTAAGGACAATAATTATATTTACACAGATTTCAGAGCATGAGAATTTGCAGATAATTTCCAAGTATGGCTCCAACATTGTCAAATTCAAAGCATTAATATTCTAGGGAATCTTTCAAATCTCAGAGACTATCCTTCTGCAAGAGATCCTGCAGGAAACAATATCTATGCTGTATTTATTCACGTAATATTTATCAGCCTGTGTCTCCCTCTGCTCCCAATATTTTATACCTACTTTTTAAAATTATGTACAATATAGAGAGAAATAGCTATTTGGTAGTGTTTGATAGCAAAAGCAGGCTAGTTTTCTTTGAGTGCAATTAAGTCACTGTGCCACAAGCTAGAACATAATTTATCCATGCGTTCCTTCACAACAATAAATGAGTTGTTAACTCAAGAGTCATTGCTCTACAGTGTTAATAAGGTATTACAGACTTTCCACATTGTTAATCCTAAATACAGTAATTTGATTCAGTTACAATAAGCTTGTAATGAATCTATAAAAATGTCAGATGTGTTTAAAAAAATACAAATGCAACTGGGAAAAAAAAAGCTCAAATAATCAACAGAGGTAAGTTGTACAGTTAACTGAGTCAATGAGTCAGAATATATTTACCAGAAAAAGATAAACAAATTCTAAAAAAAAAGTTCTGTAGTCATTATGATCTAACTTTTACTGGTTTACAGACTATTTTCATCAGGAGTCTTCTGTATTACAAGCTGAAGAGGTAGAACTTTTCTACATCTTTACTCTGGTTTTTGGTTCCTTTTTAACACTATCACATCTTGCTCTAAATTGTACCTCACTATCTGTAATATATGGCTCTTGCAGCCCACAGAAACCCACATAGAACTCTGGCCTGGGAATCTTGAATCTGTTACTGATATAAAACAGCTGGAGTGTTATATTTCAGGGCACAGCACAGGAATTTTTTATACTCATCATTCCTCATCCTTCTCTATTATCGTGACTAATAGAAATGATGGTTTAGAACACATTCTGTAAAAAAAAAGAAATCCTATACTTTTTAACTGGAATGTATAAAGAGCCATGATGAAAAAAGGAAGTGCTTCAAGGGCACCCTAAGGACATGCATGACTGAGTATAATTTACCAAGCAACTCTTTTGAGCTTGTAGCTGCAAACAGGCAGGAATGCTAACATGATAAAAAGTCTTAGGATGCTTGGAGCAGAAATGCTCAAAGTCAATACCCTTAGCTGCAGGTAGGAATACTGAGGGAAATAAAAAGACACAATTAACAAGTGGCTCAGAAACTGTGCCACCAATGAAAGTTTGGGGTTTTTGATCTCGGGGAACTGTATATAGCACCAGGTGTGCTAGCAACATATGGAGCACACTTGTCTCAGAGGCGGAGAAAGATACTGGCAAGCGAGTTGTTAGGGCTTGTTGAAAGGGCTTTAAACTACACTCAGAGGGGGAGGGGGTTAATCACAGGTACAGAAAAAATAAACCTAAGGAGAACTATCAGCTTGCTACCTCACTTGAAATGGGAGATGATAACAGTGTCAGAAGGGTCCATGGCAAATGGCAGGATCAGGGTTATCAGGATGTAGTGATTGATAGAGTGCTGCATGGACACATGCTGTGAACACTGTAACAAAGGCAGGATCTTGCAGAGATAGACCAAGAGCCCCTGAGACAATAGGAGACAGAAGGGTAGTTGTCACAAAGCACATTGGGGATCAGTGAAGTGCCCCTCTAAGAAGGAGGCACAGCCGGCAGACCGGCTAAAGTGTCTCTATCCCAATGCACGCAGCATGGGAAACAAACAGGAGGAGTTGGAAACTATCCTGCTACAGGAAAGCTATGACATAGTAGCTATTACGGAAACTTGGTGGGAGGACTCCTATGACTGGGATGTGGCCATAGATGGCTACAAACTGTTCAGAAGGGACAGGAGAAGAAGAGGAGATGGAGGTGTTGCCCTCTATGTAAAGATGTGGCTAGAGTGTGAAGCACTGTTTCTAAAGAATAGCCATGAGGAGGTTGAAAGCTTATGGGTAGGAATTAGAGATTGGGACAATAAAGGGAACCTTGTGGTAGGAGTCTGCTATAGGCCACCTAACCAGGTGGAGTCTGTTGACCATGCTTTCTTATCCAGCTGGAAGAGGCATTACAATCACAGGCTCTCGTCCTGCTGGGTGACTTTAACCACCCTGATATCTGTTGGAAAAGCAACATGGCTGGCTGCAGGCAATCCTGGAAGCTCTTAGAGTGCCTAGACAACAACTTCTTGAGACAAGAAATTAACAGCCCTACTCAAGGAGATGCATTGTTGGGCCTGTTGGTCACAAATGCCAGCGAAATCATCAGAGATGTCAAAGTTGAAGGCAGCCTGGGCTGCAGTGATCATGCCCTAGTGCAGTTCACTGTCTTAAGAAGACTGAAGCCCACGAGAAGCACAGTTAGGACTCTAAATTT
>BJBW01011419.1:4916-20501 GCA_004320125.1 Scolopax mira
AGAAGAGCAGATTTAGGTTAGACATTAGGAAAAAGTTCTTTATAATGAGGGAGGTGGAGCACTGGAACAGGTTGCCCAGGGAGGTGGTTGAGGCCCCTTCCCTGGAGACATTCAAGGTGAGGCTCGACGAGGCCCTGGGCAACCTGGTCTAGTTGGAGGTGTCCCTGTGACTGCCTCCAGGGCAGAGATTGTCCCTTGGAATTTATACAAAAGAAGATGACTTCTTAGATATGCTTCAAAGAGTCAAAGTGCAAAACCACAGGTGAATTATCTGGAATGGTAAAAGAGAGTGTGACTCATAGAATCATAGAATCATCTGGGCTGGAAGGGACCTTCAAAGGTCATCAATTCCTACCCCCCTGCAGTCACAGGGACACCTCCAACTAGACCAGGTTGCCCAGGGCCTTGTCGAACCTCACCTTGAATGTCTCCAGGGAACATTCCAATCCTCTCTTGGATTCATGAAACTAGAGTATTCCTAAATAAAACACAGGTCCAGATCTGACTCTAGGGACTAGTTACAACAAATAACGTAAACAAAAAACCCACAAGTATTTGTTTTGACCCACCCCTTTTGCTGTGCTCCAAAACTGTCACAGCAGATTTGGCACACTTACAGGTCCCTATATCACACCAGAAGGTATATAGCATATATGAGAAAGTCATGCAATGGAAAAAAACCCCGACTCTGATTGGGATGCAACATTGCTATTCTAATATTTTGGACATATTTTACTGTAAGGGGGTGGGAGCAGTGGAGGGAAAAAGAAAAAAAAAACAAACCACTTAGCAATGTAGATTTAGCTCAGGTATGTCTGTAATGGTAAATAAGAAAGGGCAAACAATTTTGGTTTTATAAACATATGTCTATAAGATACCAGAGCCTGGTGTCATTCTCTGCAAGCAAGATGGCCTATAACATGTCCTTATCATGAAGCAGAAAATCACGTCCACAGCGACCACTAGGAGCAGTCTGTAGCTACTTCTCTTACACGAACTCCATCCGGGAGACCACAGCTGATTCCAAGCAGAATTGATGTGAGCAGACAGGGCCACTTGGCTCATAAAGCCAGTGCAACTATGTACAAGAACCTCTGTTCGTTGATACAATACAGATTTCTCTGCATTATAGAGTGTCATGAAAAATGAGTCACACTTGTATTGTTTTTTCAACTTCTTATTCTAGCATTGTTTCTATACTATTGGTTTACCTCAAATTAAGGCATGGTCTCTCAAATGAAATAACACAGAGGAATTGTAATTTCTGTCTTTTGTGACTCAATGTTTCTTTTATATAATATTATTAGTTACAATATACTTGTTTTTTGTCGTGTTGCATTATAAATTAATATGCAATTTTCTGTCTACCATCACCATCTATTTAACTTTCATGTTTTATCCCTCTTGCTGAGTGCAAAGTAAGAGTTTTATTTTTCCTTAGATGTTCTACCCTAAGTTTTTCATCACTCAAAATCTCATTTTGATTTGTATATCCATTTATTCCCCTTTTGTAGCTTGACTTTGTTATATTTATATCCTTAGGGTTTGAAAGGTCTCCTGAATAACTGCAATCTGCAAATAGTATTAACATAATATTTGTTCCCTCCTAAGTGCTCTAATTAAGTTGTTAAAAAGAAGCAGTTGTGACACAGTTGGCAAATTCCCCAGAGTTCCTGACCCAAAGCATGTTAACTCAAGCCTCACAGTTTAAGAGATCTATTTATTAAGAACTAAAGAAGAAAAAATCTAGTTTGTATTTTATATTGGGCTTTTACCATTTCTTTTGATAAAATTCCTTGATGTTCCTTCACTTAAAAGCTTGAAAAGATAAGATAAAATAAAATTAAATTGCACTGAACTATCTTTTTAATGGATGGAGTAAAAGAAGAGGAGGAAAATGAGAGATTTTTGAACTTTTCAGAACTAAGGGAACCCAATTCACTGTTACAGCATCAAAAGGATCCTCAGGTATTCATTCTGGTCTCATATTCCTGGTACCAAAAAGTATTAAGACTCATAAAATTATTTAGTTGCCTTATTCTTTCTTGGTTCATGTCTTAGACATACAAATCCAGAATTCACCCTGAACTGCGTATTATCAGTTCACACTTTTGTATTTATTTATTTGTATGTATTTATTATTATGTATACACTCATTTGTATTTATTTGCTGAATAAAGTTCTAACAAGCATGCACAGAAATACCTCTGTCTTGGAAGTGCTCAGAGACTCTTAGTTATTTTTTTTTTTTGCACCTAACATATCCACAAGTCACCTCTGTTTCCTAGTTTCGTTTGATAGACACTCTCACAAAACATCTACTGAATTTAAGTTAGCACAAACCTCAGCCCTCTCCTCTTTGATTGCTCAGTGATTAAATTAATTCATTCAGGATATAGGAAACTAAAAGACTCAATTCCTGTCTTTGCCTCTGGGGATTCTAACCTGCACTTCCCATGTGAATGTGTTAAATTAGGTCATGTTCTGCAATAGGGTAATTTCAGTCTGTACTGCTCAATTTGTTTCACTGTGCCCAGTCCAGGTAAATATTCATTAGGTTGGAGAGAGAGCATGCTAAAGTCTGTAAAAGATTTTGGCTCTTGGCTAATAGACTGAAAACTCAGAGTTTAGGCTCCCTGCACAGGGAATGGATAGAATGAAACACTTCAGAGTGGAGGTCTGAAATGTTGCATTCAGCTGAGATGCCAATAATACCTCGTCAATGAGAAGTGATATAGGGTTCTTACCTTCCTTGTGGCACATATGCCTCATCCTTAATCTTAAAAGCCATCACCAAAGCAATTACAAACATTCTTTTAAAGCACCAATTAGGGATCAAACATTTCTTTTACATGAAAAATTTGTGTGGGTTATAGCAGTGGAAGATTGCACTTTGGTGCTGAAAACAGGTTGAACTGTACAACTAGCAGCAGCTCAAAAGACCCAATGCCTTTTATCAGTGTCTGCAATGTCTATTGTGGATCACCCTATGGCTGTGAAGCAACTCTCACACTAAAATGATCCAGCAAGCACTGCCTTCAGCATGAAGGCAACTTGACAGAGTCCTCTGGATCTGCTTGAAGCCTATGATACCAAGTACACTGCATGGCTTAATATTCCTTTAGTCATGCTCCCAGAAACAGTCTGACATGTAGATTAGCCGTAGAGCAGATGACTGAATGGGACACATGACACTAAATACCAGTTTAAAAGTATAATTATAAATATATAAATATACTGATTTTAATGTAGATAGCTATTTCTTGTGTATTCACATATGAAAGACATCTTTGTTCCTTAACATCAGAAAATTCTTTCAAAGACTGTTGATTGAAGTTCTAGAAATCACAGAACCACTGGTATTAGGTTTATTTGCATTGTTAACAATAATTATTAATGTTTTCAGTATTTTACTTGTGTATTAATTATTTTTTAAAAAAAAGAATGTTTTAGTGAGTGGGAAAAAATAAATAACCAATACTGAAATCTTTAGTGGCACTTGGTGGTGCTGTTGGATAAGAGAAATAGAAGCATAACAACACAGAGTGAGAAAGATTGTTACGGCGTGTTAAATAAAATTAAAAGAACGACAGCTTCATTCACCTCTGTCATATCCAATACTTTATTTCTTCTTTTGACACAAGGATTTTAAATTAGGCAGAATTGTAATTCCTGGTGGTTTGTATTCTTGATACTCGTACAGGGGATACAGATCTTTAACAAGAATTTCATGCCTCTGAAGACTGACAGTTAATGAGGCTATTATTATCATTTTTAAATTGCTCAAATGTGGGGTAGAAAATTGGTGGTTTCACATCTTTTCCTGTCATCTTTCAGTGCAAATTTTATTATTCATCTTTTAAAACCTTTTGTAATATGAGGTGAACACTGAAATCATCAAATGATTCAATACCTTATTTTCTATTGCAATGAGTATTTCATTAAGCCAATAACCTTAATTCCCAGATATAAATGGTAGATGTTTGAAAGAAAAAGATGAATACCTGTTCAAATTACTTTGACTGATGTAACATCTTGACATTGAACTACACGTTCAGAACCCTACTATCTAATTTACAATCCATCTTCAGAAATATTCTTTTTCTAAAAGGTCTTCAGTGCAGTAAACAAAGCCTTCAATTTGGCAATCATCTCTGCTTATTTTCATTCAAGCTAAAGGTATTTAAAATTTCAGCAAAGCATCTTGAGATCTTCCAGTATCTACTGAAGAGTGTTCAGATGTCCATTTAAAAAAATATGCAGGGGCTGATTTATAAGGGGGAGGGACAGAAGTAAATGGCATATTTGGGTTTTGATGTATTGTTGTGAAGTTCTTTAAATTATAAAAGTTATCATTGTTTTAACTCTTTCATCACATTTAGTGGATTTTGAACTTCTGATACTCCCACTAAGATTACATTATATCACTTTATGTGGGGTCAGAAAAGATGTCAGGGCTTAAGTGGGGATTTTCAATGACAAAATGAAAGTTTTAGAATTCTACTTTGCTTCAAAGAAAGGGTCTCAGCAGTGGCACTCTTTGTCACATTTGTAGGCAGACACATCATTAGCATCTTTGACTTGTAAGAATGGGAAGCCTGGGAGCCTAAATTTTCCTTCTTTACAGTTGAAAGATGAGGCACTCAGAATGTGCCTGTGGCCAACCGCTGTTTTAAATATAAGGGGCAGAATAAGCTCACAGTGCATTTCCACCTTTCACCTTGGTGCCCTATGTGTAATTTTATTTGACTTTTCTTCTTTGGATTCAAATCCTAAGTGCTATCCTGAGCATTCTTAACTGCCAGTGAGATCAGCGGCATGTGTAAATGTTGAGTATGTTATCAGCACATTTTAAAATGCAGAGTATGTTATCAGGACCTCTCGGGATCTGGTTCAAAGCCTTGCTGTGTTTGATTTATTTTAGATGTATTTGATTTGTATTTTATTAAAAGAAGCCCCTTCAAAGGTAATGGATAACATGCTTCAAAGACAAAATGCACTTGTGATCTCACAGAAATAGCACGGTCTATTGGGCAGGTATTGGCCTGGGAAAACAAGATTGGGATTTCTGGGTATTTCCATCACCATTCATTGCCCTGCAACAATTGGTTCCTTCACCATGGCTTGGGTGTGGTTTTTTTTTTTTCCCATCTGTAAATAAATAAATCTGATGATGAAAGCTCATGTAAAAGTTTGGCATTGTTACCATGATAAAGGAAGGCATTCCTACTTCCCAACAGGGCAAAAGGAAGCAGTTATGAAGAGAACCTTGAAATAGACAAGTGGGCACTGCATATTCTGTATTTATTTACACACATCTGTATATAAATATATCAGTGTTCAGTCTTCTTCCCTTTTTTGTGTAATTAGATATTTACTAAGCATTTCTAAGCAAACTGTTGTTCGTAAAACCTTTTTGAAGCAGGCTAAAGAGAGCAGTAAGTCCAGATACAGTACAGAAATATACATTTCTCACTGCACACATATTCTTTCTTCCTCATCCATTATTCAAACTGCTGTAGGAAAAGCTTGTATGTGTGACATGAGGCTAACAAAAAACATTGCAGAAGTCAGTATTTTCAGATCTTAGCATCTATTGTTTGGCACCTAAATCCATGTGAGTTGTTTTCTTCCTACTGTGGCAAACAGTCTTCTTTTCTTACCATTCTTTTAAGCATTGCAGTCATGAAGAATAGATACCTCTCTAGGGGACATGAATACTACAGTTTGTACCTCAAGCCCCAGAGTAAACATAAACATTTATGCTGTTATGTCGCTAATATAACCTCCCTACTCCAGCTGAGTATTCCCCTGATTATGCAGCCAAGAATCACATTAGCCCTTTTAGCCACAGCACCACACTGGGAGCTAGCAAGATCATGTTCAGCTGTTTTTAACTTGAAGGAACAGATTGTTAGAAAGTAACATGTCCTCAGCTTCCTTGATTTAGAGCCTGGGTAAGTCTCTGTGAAGTGAGAGTTTAGGGACTTTAGTGAGATCAAATGCAGCTGTATCCCTGTCTAAATCGGAAATATTTAATGCAGTATTGCAGTTTAGCTTCCCTACTTAACATCATTTTGGGATGCTCACTTCTTCCACTCTAGGTAGATAATACAGTCACTGGAGTGAGCAGAAAGTAATTGATAATTAAGCAGATAATAGATAGTAGAAATGCACTGAAGAATAGAGGCAATATTTACGTGTCTGTCCTTTTTCAACAGCACATTTTCTTTTTGCTCTGTGATTTGATGCAGCCACTGCAACAGAAAAATGAGCTTTCGTTTAATTAGCAGATGGAGGGCCAGGTTTTAGTGGTGCTGTTCCCACAGCCAGTGCAAACTAGCCCCAAAGCTGCTGTAAGCCGTCTGGCGAGTTCATTACAGTGCAGAGGTGATCCAAAACTAAGAGTGAGACAGGCTTTTTCTCTCCTTCTGCCTAAAGCTGGTAAAAACTGGCATTGCTTTAAGAAAACATAAGTGGCCAGTGTGTTGTTTTGCCAGGAGTTTATTTTACCTTGCAAGGGAAGAGAGTTCAAATACTCTTCCTTTTTAGGTTCAGTGAAACAAAGACTGAAGATTTTTTGGTTCGTATAAGAACCCCATTTAAAAAATAACAACATTGAACCTGAACTGATAATCTAACTCCTCGGTGGTGGTGAATTTTGCTGCTGGTGTAAACAGCATCACAGTACTCTGATTTGACATAGAGCCTTATGCCACCCTTTCAGACTGGCTGATACATCTGTTCATATCTGTGTATCAGCTGATACGCAATGTCTCACCTACATCTTCCATTTTTAGGCAGAGGTGTCATAGAAGAGAAAGAAAAATTCTCACATATTTATACTGTGGTGTTTTTATCTAAGCTCTACCTTTCTTTTAACCATAGAACTGAAAATAATATGTATGTGAGCTGTTTCAGCAATGTAATCCTCTCTAGCCTGATTTTTTTCCACTACTTATTGCTTATTATCCGTTCTCCCTAAGTTGTAGGGATGTTGTCTGATGGCTTGAGTAGCCACATCGTAAACAGCTTTAAGGAGTTGATCCAGCTAAGGACTAACGACTTTACTTTTTTTTCAAGTTTCTTCTTTTGCCAGGTGAGGTTTCATCCATTCAGATCCCCATAATGTTTCAATACAATTACAGAAAACATAGTGCCAGTGCAATGCAGTAGAGTGCACAGCTGGGGATGGAAAAGGCAACTGAGATCACAGCAGTCTCAATTTAGATTTGTTCCAATGATTATGGATAGGCACCTTTCATTTTCTGAATTTAAGCTGCTGTTGAGAGAAATGATCCCTGGGGAACTCTTCAGGAAGCTGGACAAAATATTTTTACCCATATCAGTTTATCGTGCAGCTACATGAACCTCTGTGTTGGCAGTTAGAAGGTGACACAAGCTAGAGGCAAGAATTATTTAGGGACAGTGCTAGATAATTTCATCCTAACTGGTATTGGAATTTTGTACACTCTAATTAAAACTTTGTTTTAATTAAAAAAAAAACAAAACAAAACCAACAACAACAAAACAAACTACAAAAACAACCAATCAAACAAACAATAAAACTCTGCTTTGTTTTTTAACTGGTTTAAGACAGTATACTGCTCTTATGTTCATTGAACACACATGCTTTCAGGCACTTACACTTTTACAGAGGAATTTCACCCTGGACATCCTTCACAATGTTCCCTCTTCTTCAATCTGTCTTCTTTGCCTTCTCAGAGACTCTAGATGCACAGAATACAAGGGATGATGCAAGAGAATAGAATGTGTTCTTATGTTGTTATTATGTACTTATTTGCAAGATTTCAGGGCTGTTGGTTTTCAGTTCAGAGATAAGCAATTCTAATATTCTCTAATCATATTGGCTTCCTTTGAGTACTATTCTAACATGTATGCATCTTACAGTAAAATGAAGACGGCACCCAGTGAAAATCAAATGCATGTAGAACTTGATACCCAGATAGGAATACATCATTATTCCTAATAAGCTCTCAGAACTCCCAACTCCAAAGAATAAAATTCCATGCTTTATCATGGAATCACCACAAAAATATGTTTTGTTGTTTCCTAAAATATTACACACCACTAAAAATACTTTTTTTTTCTGAATCATGTCTAGGACATTACAGCAATCAGTAATATGGTTGTAAACTAGGTTTATCCTACATCTTTCAGGCTGCGCATCTAAAATGAAACATAAGTGATCAAATTATGTATTGTGAATCAATCAGGTAAACATGGGAATTGTTCTTTAAAGAAGTTCATTCACTTTTGTTTTCCTTTTCTTGGTTGCTTTTATGGAATAAAGGTTAAATATTATTTAAGTTCCTCAATCTCAGAAATTTACCAAATATTTAATCATAAAATTAATTTTAACAGTACTGTGTCCCTGGTATATAAATTGGTTACAATCAGAAAATATTTAACTAACACTGGAGAAGGAATTAAAGTCTTTAATATAAACCCTGCCACTGATAATAAGTCAATATCCTCTTTCCATTTGAAAATTCACAATTTTTCATGAAACAGATGAATGAAAAGTCATACTAAGAGTGATTTTCCCAGAAATTAAAAAGTTATGATTAAGGAACTTTGCCATATTTTTCAAACCATAACTAGGCACTTTAATAAACTTTTTCTCCTATTTCTGTATCAGGTTTTGTATTCACTGATTAAGCTTTTGTGTTTTGAGATGCTTTGTAATTCCTTTTGTCTATTATTAGAAACTTTATGGTTTAATTAAATTACCTTATTGATTAACATGGAATATTCTTCCAATATGCTGCTTCTCTTAACTTACCTAAGTCTTTTACAGTTTGCTTGATTTGGTTTTCTTATTTAGTTATGAAGTACAATGTTGGCCTACAACATGTTCCAATTTCACTATCATTCTTAGGTGAAAAAAACCATCAAGCATCATAAAACCACAAGTACATCTTTTATTACAGTGTCTTTACTGGCATTTCAATAGGTATCAAAGATATCCAGCTGACTTCATCAGTGAAATGACTGCTACAATTTCCTTCTAATCAGAAAATAAAGTCACTGATATTTTATACCTTTCATGCAGATTTTGTGGTGAAAATTAAATCTCTCTTTTGGGCAAAAGCCAAATATAAAACTCTTCATAACATCTAATACCTGCATCCTGGCTTTAGAGATAAAAGAACCAGGCTGCATTTGCAAAAAAAAAAAAAAAAAAAAAGAGTCTTTATTTTAAGAATGCTTTTATATACATGCACATCAGACATAGTTGGTGCCTCAGCACTTATATCTTTGTAAGCAGCACATAAATTCTGAAACCAAATAATCATAAAATCATAGAACCATATGGTTGGAAGGGACCTCTGGAGATCATCTAGTCCAACCCCCCTGACGGATCAGGTCTACCTAGAGCACATTGCACAGGAACGTGTCCAAAAAGGATGTCTCCAGAGAAGGAGACTCTACCACCTCTCTGGGCAGCCTTTTCCAGTGCTCTACCAGTCTCACAGAAGTTCCTCCTCATGTTTAGGTGGAACTTCTTATACTCAAGTTTGTGCCCATTTCCTGTTGTCCTGTCACTGGGCACCACTGAGAAAAGACCAGCCCCATCCTCTTGACACCCTCCCTTTAAGTATTTAGAGGCATTGATCAGATCCCCCCTAGGTCTTCTCAAGACTAAAAAGACCCAAGTCCCTCAGTCTGTCCTCATAGGAGAGATGCTCCAAGCCCTTAATCATCTTTGTGGTCCTTTGTTGTACCCTCTCCTTCCTGAACTGGGAAGCCCAGAACCAGACACAGTACTCCAGATGGTATCTCACCAGGGCAGAGTAGAGGGGCCTCTATGGCTGGCCACACTCTTCTTGATGCACCCCAGGATGCCATTGGCCTTCCTGTCCACAAGGGCTGCCTCCTAGTCATCCTGTTGTCCACAAGAACTCCCAGGTCTTTCTCCTCAGAGGTGCTCTCCAGCAGGTCAGCCCCCAACCTGTACTAGTGCAGGGAGTTATTTCTCCCCAGGTCCAGCACCCTACACTTGCCCTTGTTAAATTTCATTAGGTTTCTCTCGGCCCAACTCTCCAGCCTTTCCAGGTCTCGCTGGATGGCAGCACAGCCTTCTGGGGTGTTAGCTACCCCTCCTAGTTTTGTGTCATCAGTAAACTTGCTGAGGATATATTCCATCCCTTCGTCCAGGTCATTGATGAATATATTGAAGAGGATTGGACACAGTGCTGACCCCTGGGGAACACCACTTGTAACAGACTTCCAGCTGGATTTTGTGCCCCTAATCACAATCCTTTGGGTTCTATCTTTTAGCCAATTTTCAATCCATTTCACTGTTCATTCATCTAACCCACACTTTCTAAGCTTACCTATGAGGATGCTGTGGGAGACAGCGTCAAAAGCCTTGCTGAAGTCAAGGAAGACAACATCCACTGCCTTTTTCTCATCTCTCCAACCAGTCATGACATCATAGAAAGCTATCAGGTTAGTCAGACATGACTTCCCCTTGGTGAATCCATGTTGACTACTCCTGTTATCTTTCTTTTCCTCCATATGCTCTGAGATGACACTAAGGATGAGGTGTTCCATTACTTTTCCAGGGATGGAGGTGAGGCTGACCGGTCTGTAATTTTCTGGGTCCTGCTTCTTGCCCTTTTTGAAGACTGGGATGACATTGGCTTTCCTTCACATCCTCCACCTCGCCTGTTCTCCAGGACCTCTCAAAGATGATGTAGAGTGCCCCTGCAATGACTTCCACCAGCTTCCTAAGAACTCAGATGGGTGTTTCCCATCTGGACCCATGGACTTGTGGATGTCCAGCCTTCTTAACTGATCTCTAATTTGGTCCTCTTCCACCAAGGGAAGATCTTCTTTAGTCCAGATTATCTCTGATTCATCCAAAGTCCATGGCTCCCGGAGGTTGGCCTGGGCATAAAGGCTGAGGCAAAGAAGGCATTCAGCAACTCAGCCTTCCTTGCATCCTCTGTTACCATGGCACTTAACTCATTCAACAGTGGGCCCACATTTTCTTTAGTTTCCCTATTGCCTCCAGTATAATTGAAGAACCCCTTCTTGTTGACTTTCACATCTCTTGCCAATTTTAATTCCAAGGAGCCTTGGATTTCCTTGTTTCTGCCCTATGTAGTCTGACAGCATCTCTGTAAACCTCTAAAGTGGTCAGTCCCTTCTTCCACTGTGTGTAAACGTCCTTCTTCCACTTTAGTTTTTTCAGAAGGTCCCTGCTCAACCACCCGGGTCTCCTGCTTCCCTTGCTTGATTTCTTGCTTTTGGGAATGCACTGGTCCTGAACTTGGAGAAGGCAGTGTTTGAATATTGCCCAGCTCTCATGAGCCCCCTTGTCCTCCAGGGCTCTAGCCCATGAGATTTCACCTAGCAGTTTCCCGAGAGGGCAAAGTTAGCCCTCTGGAATGAAATCCAAGGTTTCAGTCCTACTTGTTTTTTGTATGTTACCCACGATCCTGAACTCTATCTTTCCATAGTCACTACAGCTGAGGTTCCCCTCCACCTTGATGTCCTCCATCAGTCCCTTTTTGTTTGTCAGTACTAGGTCCAGTAGTGTCTCTCCCCCTGTTGTCTCTTCCACCAGCTGGGTTAAGAAGTTATCATCAATACTTTGGAGGGACCTCTTAGACTGTATATTCCTGAATGTGTGGCCTTTCCAGCAGATATCTGGGTGACTGAAGTCCCCCTTCAAGGCCTGCGATTGTGAGGCTACTTGGAGCTGGTTGTAAAAAGCCTCATCCACTTCTCTATCCTGATCAGGTGGTCTGTAATAAACACCCACAATAGTGTCCCTCATATTGACCTGCCCCTTAATCCTCACCCGCAGGCTCTCAACTCTCTCATCTAACACCAGGGAGGGTTTTAGGGATATCTCCTCACTCTCTATCCATTCCTTGAAATCAGAGGCAGCACCTCCACCCCTCGTTTCTTGCCTGTAATTTTCTACTATACCTTGGGAAAGTTATAATCTGTCAGTAAAAGCTCCATTCAGAATATTAATAACATCATTGAAGAATTTTGGTTGGAACCAACTACTAGATCTCATTTAGTCCATCCCCGGCTCAAAGCCTGTTTCTGAGTGAGATCAGATTGCCCAGAGCCTTCCACAGCCTCTCTGAGCACAGCTGGGACACAAACCCCAATTGTTTACTTAGGGACAGAGGGCCATGCTGAGGCATAAGTGGCTTCTCGGCAGGTGTTTAGAAAGTCCCTCAAGGGGTCTTTTGGTTAGTAAATGTGTACATATAATCCTATAATATTTCTCTGAATAGAGAAGCTACTGACGCCTTAGAGATGCTCCAAGGCATACCCTCCACTGTTGATGCTAGTGTGTGCTGGCAGCCTTGGACAGGTTCAGCTCACTTGCAGTGTTCTGCATGTGTCAGTTCTTGTTGTTTCAGCAAGGACAGAGTTTGGGACATTTTCACACATTACTCCTGAGCATATACTTTTCTTTTCTTTACTTTTGTTTTATTTTGAGAACTAATTCTTCCTCCACACCCATAAGCACCTTATTAGAAGATGTTCACATAAACTTGCAGAGAAAGATCTTTTCTGACACTCCTTGCAGCCTCTCAGAAAACTAAGAAAGTCCCAGGAAGTCCCTTTAGGCAGTGGACATCACTATCCGTAGAGGTAGCTGAATGCACCAGGGAAAGCTACTGTTTTTCTTTGTGAATCACACCATCGCCATGCTGACTTCTCCATCTTCGAGGCCTTTTGCATGCCCTTGAATATCTGTTCCCATGATAATACCTCATTCCTATTTTTATTGTCCTTCTCATTGTGCCACTGGTCATTCGAGTCTCCTGTCAGTTAAGTAGGAAACCCTGCATAACTCTGCCTTGTCCTCTAAGATTTTCTGCTGAACTGCTGCATGGGGTCATTTGTTCCTCTGTCATGGTTCACAGCCCTGGTGAATCTGTCTCATTTCTTTCTCCCTTGCTGTGCTCCAGAGGTGTCCTTATGCATAAGTGTGCTCTGTTGTAGTCACAGGAAAATTTCTGGAACTCACTGGATTTCAAAGTAGAGTTTTCTTGAAACTTAGTCTTAGAAAATATCCTAACACATGTAAACCAGAAACTTTCACACACAAAGATGTATATTAACTATATAGATGTATTTATTTTTTTCTAATAAATTTGTTTATGGTTTTTGTTTTCATGTTTTTCATGTTTTTCTTATTCATTTCTTGTTCTTTAATACAGTAGGTAATCTAGGCTACTTATTTTATACACTGTATAATTATTTATTTTCTTAATTTGCACCTGCTTTAAGAAAAATTATAATTTAAAATACACATTTTCCTGACCTCTGTTGAAGTATCTGAGTTACACATGAAAAAACTACTGAATTCTGAGCAACAACAGCTGGGCAAATAAATGCCTTAATTAAACTTTTCTATTTGCAAAATATCTATAGGCAAATCATTATTTCCTCACGTTAATTCAGCATTCAGGTTTGCTCAACAGTTTTTCAATTGATTGATTGAATGAGTAAATGGGAATGGTTCAAAGTACATGTATGTTCAGTATTTAGCTTGGCTGTGAATTAAAAAGCTGTTTCTGATCTCTAATTCTTCTGTACTTCCTCATTATCAAACATCTCTTTGTGATCTGTATACCACAAGATCTGAGGGCCTTGCAATCTTATACATACTTATGCTTATAGCTTTTAAACTTAGTAATTCTTTCTTTTTTCACCATTTTATGGACAAGGAGCAGCACACAGAAATCTAGGATTTTTTAAAGGTGCTTAGGCATAGTTCCACTAAACCAGAGCAGTAACATGTCACCTATTGCCAGCTTACTTCCTGGAAAATTCAGCAGCCAATAAATGTTTTGGCTCCCAGCATGATACAAAGAAGAGCCAAGTGCCTAAGGAATGGATTTTCAGAAACCTGCAAGCTAAGCAAATCTATGTCAGTTAGATATGAGACAAATCTACACAGAAAGCCATAAATAAAGTCTGTGACTTACAATCCTTCCATTCCAGCCATCCGGAAAACAATTGATCCAACAAGCTTAGGTCTAAGGAACTAATGCGGTTGAAAAAATGAGGCACATCAATCTCTAGTAAGTACTAGAGAGGCATAAAATGGCCACCTCCCTCTTGGGATCAGTGGCAAGCTACTTGCTGTTTCCAGATAGAAAATGCCTCCTGTTTTTCATAGGGACACCTAGGTCCCAAGGACACCAGTAGGCTCTAATGTCTCTGATAAGTTTCACTCAAAGCACATTCTCACATATACCCTTCCCATGGCCTCAGGGGATCATGACAGTGCTGGGGAAGGCCCTGGGCATACTTAAGCTATGTGGCAGGTGCACTTATATCCAGCCTTGCCTTTGTTTCCATCTACTGTTGTTCCTTGCTCCCCTGGCCCTAGAGTCATGTGCTAGGTTTTGGGTGGCTGTTGATGGACTACATCCTGGCACTGCTTGCTGTGCTCAGACCCTGTGTGGTTCTGCCCCATCATCTGTGCTGGGGACACTCTCAGATCCTGGACTGTGCCCTCGGACAAACATAACAAGAAATCAACAATGCTGTCTCTGAGAACTGGTAAGTGCAGAAGCTTTGCTTAGGACAGAAAAGTACACTGACATGTCCATACTCCTCTACTCCTTCTTCCTATTCATCACATTCTCTAATTATCAATGTTGTCATCATATTCAAAAAGTTCAGAAAGTAATCAGTTTTCTGGAACAGCTTTCTCCAGGGTAGGGAAAGAAAAAATGTAACCCGGTTCTCCTAAGGGCATACCCACGAACCAGACTGAAGGTTCTACTTGGCTGAACTGGACTAGAGAACTATTGATTATCTACCATTTCCAAGCCACATTCCAGTGCTTTTCACCTGAATTGCTGAAATATATTAATTAGATACTTATAAATTATCCACACCAGAAAACAGAGTCTGGAGCTCTAAAAATACTTAAGAATTTAGCTAGCACTGTGTGTATAGAAATGGACAAGAAATGTCTGGAGATGTGGGACAACAGAGATTTCTAATAGATGGGTTTCATCTTGTTGATTCTCAAGAAAAGTATACAAGTCCAGTTTAAGAAACCAAAATGTAAATGTTGTTGTAATGTTATAAATGTAGATGTCTCGTTGTAATTTTGTATGTAATTTTGTATAAGGGACTTGGGGTTGCTGATGGACAAGAAACTGGACATGAGCAGGCAATATGCACTTGCAGCCCAGAAGGCCAATCGCATCCTGGGCTGCATCAAAAGAAGTGTTGCCAGCAGGCACAGAGAAGTGATTCTCCCATTTTACTCTGCTCTGGTGAGACCTCATCCGGAGTACTGTGTGCAGGTCTGGCGCCCTCAATATAAGAAGGACATAGACCTGATCGAACGGCTCCAGAGGAGGGCCACTAAAATGATCAGGGTGTTGGAGCACCTCTGCTACGAGGACAGGCTGAGGTAGCTGGGGGTTGTTCAGCCTGGAGAAGAGGAGGCTCCGGGGAGACTTCCAGTACCTGAGGGGGGCCTACAGGAAAGCTTTGGAGAGTCTGTTCACAGAGGCAGGCAATGACAGAACAAGGGCTAACAGGTATAAACTGGAG